>JAODXP020000016.1:792754-797754 GCA_027497455.2 Sardinella longiceps | reverse complement strand
GGAGAGAGAGAAGAGCTGATAGAGAACAGGTGAGAGAGAGAGAGGGGAGAGAGAGAGAGAGAGAGAGAAAGAAGGGGGGAAAGAGAGAGAGACGAGGAGAAGAGAAGAGCTGATAGAGAACAGTTCTCTATTCCATCATCTAAGGTCTGAGTGCCCTTAAACTCTTTAAATACATTGTACATTCCCAAATATGATAGGCAATTTGTTGCAACTCTAATAATAAACATACCTTCCAAGATCTGGGCCCCCTAAATGTCAAAAAGCTTGATCACTCTGTGAACAAATCTGGCTTTAAAGGCTTAATAACTCCAGAAATAATCAAGCAATTTCTAAGTGCATAATCTGATAAACATGTTATGGATGAGGGTACATGCCCTCATTAAGGTTTGTATCTGTCTACAAACCAAAGATATGGGGGTCCAAATATGCTTGCAAATTTAGTTTTCAATTGAAAGACCTGAAAAGTGGGCGTGGCACCCAAACTATGGAGGATCATATCTCCAAAACCGTTAAAGGTAGGACGCTCAAACTTAGGATTCTTACATTTGGCATCAAAAGGTACATGTACGAAAAAAGTTTGCGCAAATTGAAGAGGTGTCACTGGGGAGTTTCTCTGGAATCGTGTGAATTATATTTGATACACTATATTTGATTGGCTGGGGGTTTCGATTTGCAGGTATCTGTGTGTTGTGATTGGCTGAGGGTTTTGATTGACAGGTATCTGTGTGTTGTGATTGGCAGGAGTATGTTTGATTGACAGGTGTGTATGTGTGTGTGTTGTGATTGGCAGGAGTATATTTGATTGACAGGTGTATGTGTGTGTTGTGATTGGCAGGAGTATATTTGATTGACAGGTGTGTGTGTGTGTTGTGATTGGCAGGAATAAATTTGATTGACAGGTGTGTGTGTGTGTTGTGATTGGCAGGAGTATATCCGGAGGCAGCTGGAGGAGGAGCAGAGACACTTGGAGATCCTGCAGCAGCAACTTCTACACGAGCAGCAGCAACACATGCTAATGGTATATTATCACTCTATCTATCTATCTATCTATCTATCTATCTATCTATCTATCTCTCTCTCTCTCTATCATCTATCATCTATCTATCTGTCTTCTACACGAGCAGCAGCAACACATGCTAATGGTATAGTATACTACTGTACCTCTCTCACTCTCTCTCTCTCTCTATCATCTATCATCTATCCATCTGTCTTCTACACGAGCAGCAGCAACACATGGTAATGGTATATTACACTACCATACCTCTCTCTCTGTATCTCTCTATCACTCTATCTCTCTTCTACACAAGCAACACATGGTATAGTACTCTATCTCTATCTCTCTTTCATTCTATCTATCTCTCTATCACTCTATCACTCTATCTCTATCTTTCTATCATTCACTCTTCTACACGAGCAGCAGCAACACATGCTAATGGTATAGTATCTCTCTCTCTCTCTCTCTCTCTCTCTCTCTATCTCTCTCTATCTCTCTCTCTCTCTCTCTCTCTCACACACACACACACACACACACATGCATTCACACACACACACACACACACACACACACACACACACACACACACACACACACACACACACACACACACACACAGATTGAAGTACATATGTCAGTCCTCTACATGAGCAGGCAATAATGTTGATGAGCAACTACCAAGGAGTTACTTTTAGTAATGCAGTCATTATCACTCTGTCTGCTCTCCTGCTGGTTATAACCGTGATGTTTTGGGCTTATTGCTGTGTAAGTACTGTGTTAATAAGGGATTAGTGCTACACTACACATACAACTCTGCTGCTCTCTTGTCTATGTCAAATATTTTTTGCTATTGGTTTGATAACAAATAGACTTTTTGGGATGAACAGGGATGAATAATTGTCACAGTGAGGGCTTACAGCTGTGTCATGACTTTTACAGTTTATCATTGTGTCATATGAGAGTTAATGGTTATACAGTTTCAGTTTCAGTTTAACTTTATTGTCCCAAAGGGAAACTTGTCTTGCAGTCAGGTACACACAGATACTCATAAATAAACACAACCACTCACAACACACAAACAAACAAGGGGGACACAACAACAGACCAATAGATATAAAAGATTGTCTCATACATTGTAAAAAACCCGTCTAACCTTCTGACTCAAGATTATCAGAGTAATGTCAGTGCAAAATTGCAGAATTGTGCAAATTTAGCAGGCGAATTGCACTGAGAATAAAAGAGTGTTTTATCCTGTTGGACTTAAAAAATGGCACTCTAAGTCTCCGGCCTGAGGGGAGAATTTCAAATGAGCAATGAAGGGGGTGATAAGTACAGTCCAGTATTGACTCTGCTTTCTTGATGACCTGTCTCTCATAAATTGATTGTAAGGATAGCTGAGGACATCCAATCAACTTCCCCGCCACCTTCACAATTTGGTTGAGACTGTTTTTGTCCCTAACACTGATGCCCCCAAACCAGGCAATAAAGGAAAATGTGAGGACAGATTCAATAAAAGATTTATAAAATAAGGACAACATAACCTTGTCCATACCAAATGAATTTAGCTTCTACACGAGCAGCAGCATACAGTAGCTGTTTTATGAATAATGATGGTTAATATTTACAGCTGTTACTAATATGATGCTTAATGATTACAGCTGCTACAACCCTGAATGTGTTTTAAACATCAGGAGGGGAAATGTCGTGGTCTCAATGTTATAAACCTAAGTGCTGGGCCTTATAGCTGTGTTATGAACATCAGGAGGGTAAACGGTGTGGTCTTGTTCCTTGTAGCTGTGTCATCAGGAGGTTAAACAGTGTGTTCTTAATGTTCATAGCTATGTTATAAACTTGAGTGGAAGGCCTTATAGCTGTGTTATGAACATCAGGAGGGTAAACGGCTCGGTGTTAATGCTTAAAGCTGTGTTATAAACCTGAGTGGCAGGCCTTATAGCTGTGTTATGAACATCAGGAGGGTAAATGGCGAGGTGTTAATGCTTATAGCTGTTATAAACATCAGGAGGGTAAACAGTGAGGTGTTAATGTTTATAGCTGTGTTATAAACCTGCGTGGCAGGCCTTATATCTGTGTTATAAACCTGCGTGGCAGGCCTTATAGCTGTGTTATGAACATGCGTGGCAGGCCTTGTAATTATGTTACAGACATCAGGAGGGTAAACGGCGAGGTGTTAATGCTTATAGCTGTGTTATAAACCTGCGTGGCAGGCCTTATAATTATGTTGTAAACATCAGGAGGGTAAACGGTGAGGTGTTAATGCTTTTAGCTGTGTTATAAACCTGCGTGGCAGGCCTTATAGCTGTGTTATGAACCTGCGTGGCAGGCCTTATAATTATGTTATAAACATCAGGAAGGTAAACGGCGAGATGTTAATAGCTGTGTTATAAGCATCAGCAGGGTAAACAGTGAGGTGTTAATGCTTATAGCTGTGTTATAAACATCAGGAGGGTAAACTGCAAGGTGTTAATAGCTGTGTTATAAACATCAGGAGGGTAAACAGCGAGATGTTAATAGCTGTGTTATAAACATCAGGAGGGTAAACGGCGAGGTGTCAATGCTTATAGCTGTGTTATAAACATCAGGAGGGTAAACAGCGAGGTGTTAATAGCTGTGTTATAAACATCAGGAGGGTAAACGGCGAGGTGTGGAGGAGCAGCATCAGGTGGAGAGGCTGCAGAGGCAGCTCCGGCAGCAACAGGCACGTGTGCAGGCCCTGCAACAACAGCAGCAGATCCTATTGGACAGGAACAGGACCACACCACAACAACCTCAACAGCCATTGGACAAGAGAAATAACTTACGGAATTCACAGCCGCTGTTGGACAATAGTAAAAATAGACTACAGAATTCTCCACAGCCATTGGACAGAGGTTTAAATCTGTCACAGAATTCTTCACAGCTATTGGACAGGAGTTCAAATCTGTCACAGAATTCTCCACAGCCATTGGACAGAGGTTCAAAGCAGCAGGACTCCCGTAACCATCACAGACAGACACCTCACGGCCCACCTCATCACCACCACCCCAGTGCCCCTCCCCCGTCTCAGCTAGGACACGCCCACACTTCTCAACTGACCAATGCAGACCATGATACAGGCCCGCCCCCACCGTATCGACCAACCACAGGACATATTCTGGATTCGACGGGACTCAGTGAGCCAATGAGAGAGGTGAACTGCTGTAATTGGCTACTTGCTGCTTCGGCTTGAGCTGGGTCAGCCTCGGCCCTGCCCTGAGAGTGGAGTCTATCACTACACCTTTAATACCTGCTTTTTTCTACTACACCTCTAATCGCTCTATTCTTCCTCTTCACTTTTAATATCTTAATCGCTATAGTCTACCACTACACCTTTAATACCTGCTCTAGTCTACCACTACACCTTTAATACCTGCTGTACTCTAGTGTATCACTACACCTTTAATACCTGCTGTACTCCAGTTTATCACTACACCTTTAATACCTGCTGTGCTGTAGTCTACCACTATACCTTTAATACCTGCTCAAGTGTACCACTATACCTTTAAAGGAAAGCACCAGAGTGAGTTCAAGCATAGCCCTGTTGAAAGAGCTAGCTGAATGCGGTAGTGAGTGGAAAAAAATAATTTGGTACAGCACAGACTGAACGCGAACGCAGAAACGAACTGGCACTTTACACTGAATCAATGGGACCGGACTATTGGAAACCGAAAGTAAGATCTGAGGTTACATTGACTTAATGTAAAGTGTTTCGCGTTCGCGTTAGGTCTATGCTGTTCGAAATTCTTTCATTTCATGTGAAATATATTGTTGTTAGAAGGCTCGTGCAGCAGGGCTATGCTTAAACTTACTCTGGAGCTATCCTTTAATACCTGCTCTAGTGTATCACTACACCTTTAATACCTAATCTAGTCTACCACTACACCTTTAATACCAGCTGTACTCTTCTACTTTCTGCTCCTTCTAACTGAGCATGCTCCAGCTCTATTCTGTCTGCTCTGAATTCTGGGAA
>JAODXP020000016.1:780254-790254 GCA_027497455.2 Sardinella longiceps | reverse complement strand
CACACACACACACACACACACACACACACACACACACACACACACAGGCCTAGTGAATCATTTCTTCATTTAAGCACTACCTTGTGCGGAATCAATGCCCAGGTTTCAACACATTAAAGATCAAATAAGGTCAATATCTTAAGGAAATAATCTACTGGAGACAGCAAGTAACTGGTGAAGTTATGTTCATAGACAAAATGGAGGCCACACAGGCTGCTCAGAGCATGAAGCAGCGGAGAAGAAGCCTGACATTCTTTAATCTGACATAGCCCATAGCCCATAATACTGCTGTTCATCCGTATTCATAACCTGACATAGCCCACAGCCCATAATACTGCTGTTCATCCGTATTCATGGTCTGGAGGTTCTTTAATCTGACTGTTAAGGGTGAGTGTGTCGGAGCGGTTAGAGCAAAGATGGTTCTCTCAAAAAGGAATGAAGTTCAGATGGGATTTGTTTATTTTTGCTCCCAATTAAGGCCGTAAGGCAAAAGATAGTAATAAATAATAAACAAAAAAGAAATAAAATAAAAAAAAAAGAATAAAAAAAAAACTTTTCAAAATAGAAAATAAAGTGACATAATTGTCAGAAAATTAGCTTAACATAATAAAGACATTGTCTAGACAAATCATATGACTAATAAACTAGTCAAAATTCAGGAGAGCATAGAACATACATCTGATCATGACCTGCCCTCCTTGGCATCTGAAGCCAAGGGTTTAAGTTAGGCCTGAGCGCGCCATGGAATTGGAACATACCAATAAGCAAAATAGACATAGGGGTGACTCAGGTAGACTAACAAGGTAAATGCTTAAACAGCCAACAAAACACTTTCCAGTGTACTACAAAATTGCACAATATTAATTACAATCATGAGACTATAACAGGAATAACCCATAAACTTTTCAGCAGTCTAAAAATAATAAATAAATAATTCGCGGGTTCACTTCCTGTGAACCCGGAAATCATAGCGTTCTTAAACGCGGAAGTCGGCTCCGTGATTCTTTTGGCCAAAACAAGAAGTGACGAGCCGCGGGATGGACGTGAGTTGAATTTAAACAAGTAACTTTTTAAACTTATCAGTGCTGTATAATGTTAACGTAAAATAAAAGGTTAAATGATACATGTTTGTCCGAGTGGTTATTTTAACACAATGATGAATGAAAATGCATGGTTTTAACTGTAAGAATGATAATGAAGGGAAATTAAGCCTAGGCATATTCAAGTTGCGTTTGATGGTTTTAAGACGTCTTTTTTAACGGCAACAGGAACAGACATGATATTGTGAACGATGAAGTTGCATTTTAAACTGCTTTTAAACTAAACATTGATATGAACCAAACATGATAACGTGAATGCATGAACAGAAAGTCTTTAACGGTAAGCAGCGTATAGCTGCGGTGGCGGCGGCGGCTATGCGCCCCGTCACACACCCCCCTCCTTAAGTCGGAGCGTCCATATCATGACGTGAGAGAAAGTCCGCAATTACATTGTCCCTACCAGCCTTATACCTCACAGTAAACCTGTAAGGCTGTAGCGAGAGGTGCCAACGTGTGATGCGTGAATTAAAGTCTCTCATGCGATGTAGCCACTGTAAGGCTCTGTGGTCCGTTTCAAGTACAAAGTCTTTGCCGACGAGGTAGTATTTCAATGTGTCCAATGCCCACTTGATCGCGAGACACTCCTTCTCTATAGTAGAGTAGCGTGTCTCACGCGGGAACAACTTGCGGCTGACATAATGGACAGGCCTTTTGTCCTCCCCCTCACCCTGTAACAGTACCGCCCCCAAGCCAATGCCTGAGGCGTCTGTCTGAACTGTGAAGGGCAGGGAGAAGTCAGGGCTCTGGAGCACAGGTTCAAAAGTCATACACTCCTTTAAGTCTTGGAAAGAGGCCTCACACTCAGCAGACCAAACAACCTTGTTAGGGCTGTTCTTGCGAGTGAGGTCTGTCAGGGGTGCGGCACGGCTGGAGAAGTTGGGGATGAACCGCCTATACCAGCCCACCAACCCCAAGAACGATCGCACCCCCTTCTTGGTAGAGGGTGGCTGGGCGTTGCGGATGGCATCAACCTTGCCAACCTCGGGTCGAATGGTGCCACCACCTAGGATGTAACCCAGGTAGCACACCTCCGCTCTAGCAAGCTGACACTTGCCGCTGTTCACCACCAGGCCAGCCCGATGGATCCTCTGGAACACGTCGCGGAGATGTTGAAGGTGCTCCGCCCAAGAGGAGCTGTAAATGATGACATCATCGATGTAGGCGGCGGCGTAGTCCTCAGCGCCGCGTAGCACCTTATCCATAAGGCGCTGGAACGTGGCTGCGGCACCATGGAGTCCAAACGGCATGACGCGGAACTGGTAGAGGCCTGAAGGGGCTCGGAAGGCTGTTAATTCCTGTGCTCGGGGAGACAATGGCACCTGCCAGTACCCCTTGCACAGGTCCAGCGTGCTGAGATACCTTGCCCCTCCCAGACGCTCCACCATCTCATCCACGCGGGGCATGGGGTAGGGGTCGAACGCTGAGATGCCGTTGAGTTTTGAGAAGTCGACACAGAAGCGCAGTCCTCCCCCTTCTTCGGAACAAGGACGACTGGACTGCACCACTCACTATGCGATGGCTCGATCACCCCCATCTCCAGCATATCACACACCTCCTGCTTCAGCGCGTTGATCAGGCGTGCTGGCACTCTGGTGGCGGTCTGCCGGATGGGGCCTGGAGACGTGAGCTGGATGTCATGGGAGATGATGTCAGTCCTCCCTGGCTGGTCTCTAAACAGGCCTCTGGGGATGATGCTCCGTAGCTCCTCCTGCTGTTGGGATGACAGGTGAGAAATAGATGGACAGAGGGACTCACCGCCAGCAGTCGGAAAGAACAGCTCGGGTAGCTCCTCCTCCTCTTCCACAGCCCGTGCCCACAGCTGGTGTTGGGTGTTAGGTGGACGGTCCACCCACTGCTTCAGGAGGTTGATGTGGAAAAGCTGCTTCGGTCGTCGTCGGTCAGGCATGGCAATCTCATAGGTCACCTCGCCGGCCTTGCGAAGGACCTCGTATGGACCTTGCCATTTTGCCAACAGACTACTCTCCGAAGATGGTAGAAGAAGCAGCACCTTCTGCCCAGGCGTGAAGGAGCGACTGCGTGCCGTCTGGTCGTACCACCGCTTTTGCCGGGACTGTGCTTTGGCCAGATGGTCGTGGGCCATGGAGCTCAGCTGGTCCAGTTTGTCCCGCATCTTCAGGACGTAGCTCGCGATGTTCTGCGGCTGGGGAGCAGACTCCCCCTCCCAGCTCTCCCGGAGGATGTCGAGCGGGCCTCTCACCTCCCGCCCGTACAGGAGCTCGAAAGGGGAAAATCCGGTCGAAGCTTGCGGGACCTCCCTGTAAGCAAACAACAGGAAGGGGAGCCACTGGTCCCAGTCAGCTCCAGTGTCCGAGACGAACTTTCTGAGCATGGTCTTCAAGGTTTGGTTAAACCTCTCGACCATGCCATCAGTCTGTGGATGGTAGGGCGTGGTCTTAATCCCCTTAATCCCTAACAGAGAGTAAACCTGCTTGAGAGTCTTGCTAAGGAAGTTGGTTCCTTGATCTGTCAGGATCTCTTTGGGGACACCTACCCGGGAAAATAACTGGATCAGGCAATTGGCTACCTGCCTAGCGTTGACATTTCTGAGAGGGAAAGCTTCAGGGTAGCGGGTTGCATAGTCTGCAATGACCAGAATGTAGCGATGGCCAGACCTACTCCTCTCTAGGGGACCAACTACATCCATGGCGATTCGACTGAACGGGACATCAATGATCGGGAGGCTAACTAATGGCGCTTTCAAGCCCCTACTAGAGCGGGCAGTCAGCTGACATTCAGGACAGGATTTGCAATACTCAGCTATATCGCTAAGAAAACCTGGCCAATAAAACCTCCGACTGATCCTGCACTCAGTCTTCTCCTTACCCAAGTGACCTGACCATGGGATAGTGTGCCCTAGAAACAGGACTTACTGCACTCACCCTATAGAGCTTCCCATTACGTAGAACAAAACATGTTTCTCCCTCCAATAAGGCTTCCTCAACCTCACCTGGGGACTTGACAGAAGACAGACAAGAGCTAATGGTGGGGTCTTCCTGCTGCAGCTTGCTGAAATCAACAGTGGAAAAAGGGGAACTTCCTGCATAGCAGTGCCAGCTACCTTAGCTCTGCGCCTTTCTGCTTTGGACTTTTTGGGCCTACCGCCCTGACAATCAAATGGTAGCTCTGCCCAATGGTCAGGGACTGCCTTCTCCTTAGCCTGAGCTCTAGTGAGAACATACCCAGTAGCTGTGCTAGCGCTCTGCAACAGATCAACAAGGATGGGCACGTCCTGGCCTAAAATGACAGGATAAGGACAGTTATCTAGAAGGCCAACCATTAACAAGTACTTTTGACCACCTATCTCTATTGGGACTTCAGTCGTCTGGTGCTCAGTCTCATCGCCATGGATGCAGCGGACACGGACTCTACCCAAAGGCTGATAACTGGGGTCTAGACAGGACTTGAGGACAAAAGATTGGCTGCTACCAGAATCAACAAGTGCTTGTACAGTTTTCCCTCCTAGCTTCACTGGGACAGTAACATCGGCAGGGGTAAACAGTGAATGACTACTGGGGCCAGGTAAGTAACAAAGCCTATTGTTGACAGTTTTAATAGGGCAATTGGGCCTAATGTGGCCAGACTGACCACAACCATGACATACTGGGACCTTGGGTGTACTAGCTGGGGGTACACTAACAGACTGTTGGCTGGGGCTAGGGCTATTGGGGCTGTTGGAGGGCCTAAAGACACGGCCACTACCACCCACAGACTTACTGACAGAGGTCTTGGCAGGTTCCTGCTGGGGCACACCATAAGGTCTTCTGCTGGCGTCAAATGGACCCAACTGGTACCCTCGCCTGGATGGTCTGGCAGCCACAAAAGTCTCCACCAGGTCTGCGGCTTCAGCGGAGGACTGAGGGGTGTGCTCCTTCACCCACACCTGCAGGTCGTGGTTGAGCATACCCAGGAACTGCTCCAGGAGGATTTCGTCACAGATCTGGTCCTTGGTCTTTGTCTGGGGTTCGAGCCACTTCTCCTGGAGGTCTTTGAGCCGATCACGGAGCTCCCTCGCCGTCTCGCCCTCCAGGATGGTCTTGGTGCGGAACCTCTGGCGATACGTCTCCGGTCTGATCTCGAATTTCCGCAGAATAGCCTGCTTCACCTTGGTGTAGTCCTTGGTGTCTTCAGCGTTCATAGCCACAAAAGCAGCCCTGGCCTTACCTCTAAGCAGGGGCATCAGAGACAAAGCCCAAGCCTCGGGAGGCCATTGACTAGCCGTTGCCAGTCGTTCAAACGTCGTGAGGTAATGTTCAATGTCTTCATCTTCTTCATACACGGCCATTCTTGGGGGTTTCCACCCCGGAGGATGACCACTGGATAGGCCCATGCCAAGAGATGTGGAGTTCAGGGAACTCTGGAGTTGGGGGGCGGGGCCTTGACTCTGCGGCGGACGAGGTGTTGGAATATCCAGGGGGGACCTCGGAGCAACACAGCCTGGGCTGAAGAAGGACGGGAGTCGGGCAAAGCCTGCTGAGGGCCCGCGCTTTGCCGGTCTGCTGCCTGTGCTGGCGCCGTACCATCTCTCACCACTCTCTGCAGCTGTTGGAACTGATGCTCCATCGTCCTCCACCGCTGGTCTTGCCGCTGGGTCTCAGACTCCCACTGCTCCTGGTGGCGCCGCTGCGTCTCAGCGACAGACCTCATGATGCGCTCCACCCGGTCCATACGGTCTTCCACCACCGGCGAAGAAGATCTGGATGCTGCCGACCTTGGCCTGGTCGCCGGATCCGTTGGTGGGCGTTCTGTTGGTGGGCGTCCTGTAGGGGGCACCGAAGCCCCACTTGGATCCATATTCCTCTGAGAGTTGCTCGTGGCCACCGGCTTCCCTTTTTCGCTGCCACCAAATGTTAAGGGTGAGTGTGTCGGAGCGGTTAGAGCAAAGATGGTTCTCTCAAAAAGGAATGAAGTTCAGATGGGATTTGTTTATTTTTGCTCCCAATTAAGGCCGTAAGGCAAAAGATAGTAATAAATAATAAATAAACAAAAAAGAAAAAAAAAAAGAATAAAAAAAAAACTTTTCAAAATAGAAAATAAAGTGACATAATTGTCAGTAAATTAGCTTAACATAATAAAGACATTGTCTAGACAAATCATATGACTAATAAACTAGTCAAAATTCAGGAGAGCATAGAACATACATCTGATCATGACCTGCCCTCCTTGGCATCTGAAGCCAAGGGTTTAAGTTAGGCCTGAGCGCGCCATGGAATTGGAACATACCAATAAGCAAAATAGACATAGGGGTGACTCAGGTAGACTAACAAGGTAAATGCTTAAACAGCCAACAAAACACTTTCCAGTGTACTACAAAATTGCACAATATTAATTACAATCATGAGACTATAACAGGAATAACCCATAAACTTTTCAGCAGTCTAAAAATAATAAATAAATAATTCGCGGGTTCACTTCCTGTGAACCCGGAAATCATAGCGTTCTTAAACGCGGATGTCGGCTCCGTGATTCTTTTGGCCAAAACAAGAAGTGACGAGCCGCGGGATGGACGTGAGTTGAATTTAAACAAGTAACTTTTTAAACTTATCAGTGCTGTATAATGTTAACGTAAAATAAAAGGTTAAATGATACATGTTTGTCCGAGTGGTTATTTTAACACAATGATGAATGAAAATGCATGGTTTTAACTGTAAGAATGATAATGAAGGGAAATTAAGCCTAGGCATATTCAAGTTGCGTTTGATGGTTTTAAGACGTCTTTTTTAACGGCAACAGGAACAGACATGATATTGTGAACGATGAAGTTGCATTTTAAACTGCTTTTAAACTAAACATTGATATGAACCAAACATGATAACGTGAATGCATGAACAGAAAGTCTTTAACGGTAAGCAGCGTATAGCTGCGGTGGCGGCGACGGCGGCTATGCGCCCCGTCACACTGACATAGCCCATAATACTGCTGTTCATCCGTATTCATGGTCTGGAGGTTCTTTAGACTGACGTGATTATAGAGCGGGGGGAGGGCATTCAGTTCTGGTTTGAAACGATTGGACAGCTCGTCTAATCAGCTTTGCTTATTGGCCGGTTTTCTCTCCACCGATGTAACCCCGCCCCAGAAGACCGTCCCCAGACCATGGATACGGATGAACAGCTGTATTATGGGCTATGGGCTACTGTATGTCAGGCTAGCGGAGAAGACCGCTACACACACACACACACACACACACACACACACACACACACACACACACAGCTATGTCAGGCTAGCAGAGAAGACCGCCACTTCTAAACAGCAACAGCACTGGCAACATTACTCCAGCTTGACCCTTACATTTTCCCTCTCCACTCAAACACACATACTAACTCTAACTCTGTGTGTGTGTGTGTGTGTGTGTGTGTGTGTGTGTGTGTGTGTGTGTGTGTGTGTGTAGTTCATCTCGTCTGAGTAACGGAGAGACAGCGTCAGTGAAGACCATGGTTGTCCATGACGATGACAACGAAGCATCATCAACACCCTGCAAGGATAGTACACTGGTGATGAGACAGGTACACACACACACACACACACACACACACACAGCTTGTCTGTATTGACGTGTTTCTTCTCATATCTCATATATCTGTTTTCATTTACCTGCCATATAGTTGTGTGAGGTCAATATGTGTGTGTGTGTGTGTGTGTGTGTGTGTGTGTGTGTGTGTGTGATGACTGTGAGGTCACTGTGTGTGTGTGTGTGTGTGTGTGTGGTTATGTCATGTGTGGATGAGTTAATGAGTTTTGTTGTGTTCAGACCTACACTATAATGTGTGTGTGTGTGTGTGTGTGTGTAGTCTCAAGCAGCGACGACACAGAAGCACAAGTCGTCTTCCTCGTTCACCCCCTTCATTGACCCACGCCTGCTACAGGTCTCACCTTCAACTGGCAGTGCCCTCAACAACGCAGGTTAGCACACACACACACACACACACACACACACACACGCACACACACACATGCACAGATGCCTGCCTCAGATCTCACCTCTAACAAGCAGAGCACTCAACAATGCAGATCATTGCACACACTCTCTTTCGCTCACACACACACACACACACACACACACACACACACACGCACACACACACATGCACAGATGCCTGCCTCAGATCTCACCTCTAACAAGCAGAGCACTCAACAATGCAGATCATTGCACACACTCTCTTTCGCTCACACACACACACACACACACACACACACACACACACACACACACACACGCACACACACATGCACAGATGCCTGCCTCAGATCTCACCTCTAACAAGCAGAGCACTCAACAATGCAGATCATTGCACACACTCTCTTTCGCTCACACACACACACACACACACACACACACACACACACACACACACACACACACGCCCCCGTAACAATAGCGCATCGACACTGTAGCTGCAGCCCTTCTTCCCTTGTTTGCCACTAATGAACTAAACTAAAGACGTGCAGAAAGTAACAACCACCATGGGGGGGCGCTGTGGCTCAGTGGCTAGAGTGTCAGACCATTACTCCGGGAACCCGGGTTCGATTCCGACCCGATCCCACCCCATCTCTCTCTCCCACTTTATGTTCACACACACACACACACACACACACACACACACACACACACACACACATGTGGTTGTGCATTGATGTGTGTGTGTTTTGGTTGTCTAGGTTACGGGAATGATGCACGCCTGGCCGAGGCCCTTCGTGCGGACGCGTCTCGTAAAGGTTCCGTAGTCAACGTCAACCCCGTCAACACTCGACCCCAGAGTGACACGCCCGAGATCCGCAAGTACAAGAAGAGATTCAACTCCGAGATCCTCTGTGCCGCCCTCTGGGGTGAGTAAAACACACACACACACACACACACAATACGCAAGTACACGAAGAGATTCAACTCCGAGATCCTCTGTGCCGCTCTATGGGGTGAGAGACACACACACACACACACACACAGACATACAAAACTAGGCAGATTCAGCACTCCCTGTATACATATGTGTGTGTGTGTGTGTGTGTGCTGCAGGTGTGAATCTGCTGGTGGGTACGGAGTCAGGGCTGATGTTGCTGGACAGAAGTGGACAGGGCAAAGTTTACCCTCTCATCAACCGCAGACGCTTCCAACAGATGGACGTGCTGGAAGGACTCAACGTCCTCGTCACCATATCAGGTGTGTGTGCGCACTCACACACACACACACACACTTTTACTCACACACACACACACACACACACACACACACACACACTAACTCACACGCACGCACACACTCACACACACACACACACACTAACGCACACACACACACACACACTCACATAAGTGCAGACAATACACACACACACACACACACACACACACACACACACACACACACACACACACACACACACACACACACACACACACACACACACACACACACACACACACACACACACACACACACACACACACACACACAGTCACACACACATACAAGTTCCTGATCCGAAAGTTCCTGATCACCAAAATTGGCTGTGGCAGAGAGACAAGCCACAAATCAAACTCTGTGTGTGTGTGTGTGTGTGTGTGTGTGTGTGTGTGTGTGTGTGTGTGTGTGTGTGTGTGTGTGTGTGTGTGTGTGTGTGTGTGTGTGTGTGTGTGTGTGTGTGTGTGTGTGTCATGTGAGTGTGTGTGTGTGTGTGTGTGTGTGTATGTGTGTGTGTTGTGTATGTGTGTGTGTGTGTGTGTGTGTGTGTGTGTGTGTGTGTGTGTGTGTGTGTGTGTGTGTGTGTGTGTGTGTGTGTGTGTATGTGTGTGTGTTGTGTATGTGTGTGTGATACCAGGAAGGCTCAGTTTCCTGTCTGCCTGTCAGGCATGTGTGTTTATCTGTGTGTGTGTGTGTGTGTGTG
>JAODXP020000016.1:767408-769908 GCA_027497455.2 Sardinella longiceps | reverse complement strand
GTAGTCCAGCCTGTGGAGCCTTCCCAAATTAGAATCATTTGTCATTTAGCCAAGGTATTGTACTCATGAACATACAAATCCCCCCTTTAATCCCTGCATGTTAACGTGTCCTCTAAAGAAAGTGGGACTACTGGTTTGACACCACCATTAACAGCACCAACACCATTAACCATAATACAAATGTTCATCCGTATCCATGGTCTGGGGACGGTCTTCATGGGCGTGTTTACATCGGTAGAGAGACTACCGGCCAATAAGGGAAGCTGATTAGACAAGCTGTCCAATCGTTTCAAACCCCCCGCCCTATAATCGCTTCAGGTTAAATAACATCCAGACCATGAATACGGATGAACAGCATTATTATGGTCAGGCTAATAATTGCCCACCCCTGCTCTAGAATCTTTGCTTGTACCTGTACTGTTGCATTGACAGTAAGTGTCATATATTATAACTTCTATGTTACCAAAAAGTTATTTTCTCTATGCCCATCTGGGGTAGTATTGAGAGTATAAGCAGACAGGGTTGAATTCACACACACAGTATTCATCAGTTATTCCATGATCTTTGATATAAGTGTCTGTGTGTGCTGTCCTTGTGTGTTGTTGCAGTGGGGGCCGGACTATCACAGTAACGGGCGCTGGTTTTGACCTGATCCAGCGAGCTTCCATGCAGGTGCTGGCCTCCAGGGAAGACTCCTCCAGCCCGACCGGCTCCGTGGTGGTGAGTGCACAACTACCCAAACACTCAACTCTTCAACTATTCAACTACTCAGCTAGCCTATATTATGCCGTTTGCTAACTAGGCCTGAGGAATATCCCAGAGCAAGATTGAAACGT
This sequence comes from Sardinella longiceps, assembly GCA_027497455.2. Taxonomy (NCBI): domain Eukaryota; kingdom Metazoa; phylum Chordata; class Actinopteri; order Clupeiformes; family Clupeidae; genus Sardinella; species Sardinella longiceps. Next base: position 769,072 of record JAODXP020000016.1, on the reverse strand, counting down.
TGCCGTTTTTATGTAAAAATAAAGTGTATTTTTGTAGCTTATACCCAGTGTGCGGACCGTTCAATCTCATTTGCTAACCACGCTGTTCATCTCTTCAACTATATAGATCATGCTAATAGGCCTACTCCATTAGCTAACTACTATATTATGCTAGTAGACTATTCCATTAGCTAATTGTACAACTGGCAAATTATGCAAATAATGCCACTAACATAACAGCATAACATAATTTACATAACAGCAAAACTACAATTACGCACATACACCATAACCACCAAGTTACCATATGTATTTATATATCTAACTAACAGTCAACCTGAGATGCTATTCCAACATACCACTAGTTGCACTTTAATCCACAGTTATCATCACACACACACACACACACACACACACACACACACACACACACACACACACACACACACACACACACACACTACCATGTCAGCCTTGTTAGCTGCACTGCTACACTGGATTACACTCTTACCCTTACCCCACTACAGCGCTGCACAATGCACACCTCTCTTAGCTGTCAATCAGTGTCAGTACCAATCACGCTGCTGGGAGAGACAGGGGAGGCGGGAGTCCTGGGATATTCACTAAGGAGATCTTTTGGCAGTTTTAAGACAGGTGTTTAACCACCTACAGGTTGTCAGATTTGAGAGGGATTTTTTTATCCCTTGACACCATACTAGCCTACCTCCTCCCTCCCCTCTCTCTCTCTCTCTCTCTCTCTCTCTCTCTCTCTCTCTCTCTCTCTCTCTCTCTCTCTCTCTCTCTCTCTCTCTGTCTCTCTCTTTCCCTCTATCTCTCTTTCCTCCTCTCCTCTCTCTTAAATCGTGCCACTGCTAATTATGTTGGATTAATGATACAGTGATACAAAAAAAGAATATCTAAGAACAGACAAATATTGATTTGAAGTTGAAGTTGAGATGTTTACAACCATAACTAATGATTTATGTCTCCCCCCTCCCTCTCTGTCTCCCACTCTCTATCTCCCTCTCTCTGTCTCATCATCCCTTCTTTCTCAGTTCTTTGAAGAGGTCCTAAGTAAGAACGAGACAGTTCTGCTGTTCCGTTCTCCATCGGTGAACCAGACCCATGACATCCAGTCCCTTAGAACCATAATCAAGCTGGACAATGTGGAGGAGGAACTAAAAGGGTTCCAGTACCACCCAGACCCCTTGTTTGATGAGCTCACCAAGAAAACCATCTCCGAGACCAGCATCATCAGTGTCTCGGTGAGGGCTGCAGTGCAGTATTGTTCTTCTGGTTATTGTCTTCCAGTGGTTAAAGTGGGATGTGGCAGGAGGGGGAACTCTCATGTTTTGCGTCGGCACAAACAAAAGAACATGTATAGAAGAAGAATAGGATGATATTGTTCATTAATCTGAGGTGCCGGTACTGTGTTCCCCCGCGTTCCCCCCAACTTTAACCCCTGTTGTCTTCACATTTTCTTGTTGTTTCTAGATCATGTTTGGACTTTGTAGGCAAGGAGTATGTAGCATAGATCCTTTAACTGGTGTTTTGTTTTTCACAGAAGGCTAGTTTAATTCAGGGATAATGGCCGCAGAGAATAAACCATTATTTTCCTCTATCAGGACACCTCGAAGGCCGTTATCTCGCTTATCACCCAGTTACAGCTTATGCATATGCACAAT
>JAODXP020000016.1:759908-762408 GCA_027497455.2 Sardinella longiceps | reverse complement strand
GCATGTGTGTGTGTGCTTGTTTGTTTGTGTTTGCTTATATTTGTGTATGCAATGCAATGGGTGCACTGTCTGTCTCACACATCTCAGCCCTCATCCCCATACCTGCGCACACACACACACACACACACACACACACACACACACACACACACACACACACACACACACACACACACACACACACACGCATACATGTACTATACACAAACAGCTCAGATTCTTTGTCTTCACACACAGATCTCTCTCTCACACACACAAGACACACACACATACACACAGCTCTAGATTCTAATTCCCCTGTCTCCCCACACTCAGACCTGATGATTGAGATGGAGGACCACACTAATGACCTGAGCGAGGCACGGATCCCCCTGCTGGACTATAAGAACTACACCGACCGCGTCTTCTTCCTGCCCTCCAAGGACGGCGTCAACGACGTGATGATCACGGGCAAGCTCAACATCCCAGAGGCACGCAAGGCCACAGTGTTTCAGGCCCTCAACCAGTTCTCTAATCTACTCAACAGCAAGACCTTCCTTATCAATGTAAGCATGAACACACACACACACACACACACACACACACACAAACACTCACACACTGCTGAACATCCCTACTCAACAGCAAGACCTTCCTTATTAATGTAAGCATGAACACGAACACACACACACACACACACACACACACACACACACACACACACACACACACAAACACTCACACACTGCTGAACATCCCTACTCAACAGCAAGACCTTCCTTATCAATGTAAGCATGAACACTCACACACACACCACACACACACACACACACACACACACACACACACACACACACACACACACACACACACAAACACTCACACACTGCTGAACATCCCTACTCAACAGCAAGACCTTCCTTATCAATGTAAGCATGAACACACACACACACACACACACACACACACACACACACACACACACACACACACACACACACACACACACAACACTCACACACTGCTGAACATCCCTACTCAACAGCAAGACCTTCCTTATCAATGTAAGCATGAACACACACACACACACACACACACACACACACACACACACACACACAACACACAAACACAACACACACACATACACACGCACACACACACACACACATACACACACACACACACACACACACACACACACACACACACACACACACACACACACACACACACACACACACACACACACACACACACACACACACACACACACACACACACTGAAATTACTAACCTGTGAATGGCTTGCCAATAGACTTCTTTGTGTATCCCATGAAGAATAGTCAATCCCCATTGTTTGATAGTCAAATATGTGTAAATGTCACATCTGGTCAACTATACATTATTATTGTTCATTTCAGATTAAGATCTGACATTTCTATAATATTGTGACAATTATGTACTGTATAATGCATCATCATTGGAGCAAATAATATAACAGACTAAGTAAATAAACATGAATGAGATAATTAGCATGTGTAAATGAAATGAAATGAAAGAACGTTAGCGTGCATAAATGTTAAATGTGGTATTCTAAATTGATTAGCATCAGTCGTCCATGATTGCATCTTAGGAACCTTTGTTTAGACATGCAGCAGATTCACACACACACACACACACACACACACACACACACACACACACACACACACACACACAGACACTCTCACTCACATACGCACACAAACACGCTCACATATTCACACTCACACAAACACACAAAATACATTCTCACACACACACACACACACACACACACATACACACACAGGAGTCACACACAGACACACTTTCTCTCTCTCTCTTTCTCTCTCTCTCACACACACAGACACACACACACACACACACACACAAAAAACACATGGGGTTCACACACACAAGGCGCTGATTGTGCCATGTGTTTACACATACAGCTCATCTGTGTCCCTGAAGGGGTCACGTGACTAAGTGATGGTCACATGAGTAAATGAGTAAATGAGTTTCAGGTCCAGACATGAAATGATCTGTTTGATTGCTGCCGACATGTGACTGTTCTGTGATATTCTGATTGGTCAAAAGGACTCATTAATTCTGGATATGACATTCTGAAGTTTGTTAAACATTCCCTGCTGTGGTACTGACCATTCCGCTTCTGAACCTTAGCAAGGAATAGAGGATTGACCCCTGCCTGAGAGTACTGAAAACAAAAAAAAAACATATAATATGTCATCAAATAGAGACAATACCAGGCAGAAGCTCCATTCCCCTTACTGCATTGTCTCATTTTGACGACATTTTACCATGCTGTTTTTTTCCCAATAATTTTTAAGCTACTGTAATATCCTCTGCAGTTAACTGGCTGGCTTAATGGGCTGCCCTAGTCTAGCTGTCCTCTGCAGTTAATTGGCTGCCTTAATAGGCTATCCTAGTCTAGCCCTAAGCCCTCTCTAGGCCCACACAAGGCTGGCGCTGTTGTCTG
>JAODXP020000016.1:739908-754908 GCA_027497455.2 Sardinella longiceps | reverse complement strand
ATATAAAATTTTAATCCAAATCCACATTACTTTTCAAGTTACAGTTACTGTATGTACACAGACAGACAAACAGATACAGAAATGCTAGCAAAAACATAATTTCCTCAGCGGAGGTAAGAGTATAAATATATTTGTGGTTTTACTGTTTGTTTACAGTTATTTCTTCATCTCTTATGTCAATAATAGTAAATGCTGGTGTAGTTCTACTTGTAGCCGGAGAGCATTCATGTGCTGCATGTTCTGACTGAATCCATAGTACAATTGGACAGGATTACATGAGGAGAAAAACTCTTTAAGCTTTTGCATTTACTGACAAGCAAGCAGAACGTCTTCAGTAGCTGAGGCAGAAATCAAACCAAAACATTTCCCCAGGCTTGCACTCCCTAACAATGCACCCAGAAATGCCCTGTTTATGTATGTACCTGCCATGATCCACATTTTTCTCCTTCACAGCACACACACGGGCCATTCCGTGTGAAATCAACAAATGCATTCCGCCTGACCCTCTCGGATTTCCTTCAAACTTTAGGTGCCTAATGCCATCGTACCCATCAGCAATTGTGCAAAATATTAACCTTGTATCTACTTTACTTTCTGAGATATTGGGCCTTAAAAAACAGGGTCTTGATCATGGAAAAATGCAGTTTTTTAACTTTGTTAAGTTCTGTTGGCCATTACTTACACATACTTCATGTTAGAAAATTGAAAATTTCAGGCGGTGTTGCATACATGTAGACGTTCTGAACTGTCAAATATTTTAGCTTAGAGTAAGACAATTGCCAAGTTATGGATTCCTGAAAATGGTATAAACACAAAATGATGGCCACTTTTGATGACAATATTTCCACACTGAAGCATATGAGATCCTCGATAATTAAATATATATCACTTCAGTAATCATGTTGTATTGAACTGGAGGAATATTTCGGAAAGAATTCAAACTTTTTGATTTATGGCACTTCAAAATTGACAAAGATAATATTGGATCTAACTTTTAAGTGCATCTACAATTTTACTGGTAGAGTCAACCATAAAAACAAAAACATCAACTTAAAGAAAAGTTTTTAGACTCTGAATACACCAAATTCCAAAGTGGTACCCGAATGAAAAGTACATAAAATAGTCTGTCAAAGACAGCTATCAAGGCATGGGGTGATAGATTTTTTCTGCCTTTCTAACCGATGTTCTGTTTTGTTTATGTAGCCATGTGCTTTTGGTACCTTTGCCACAGTCCCTCCCTCTCACAGAACTGAGTCTCCTCCCCAATTTTAGCAGTACTGACATCAACTATCGACTCTAACAACAAGAACAACATATTTTGTATACTACTACTACTACTTATAATAATAATAATAATAATAATACCGGTAATAATAATAATACTGATAATACTGATAATAGTAATAACCTCTTCTAGTACCCCAGGGAAAAGTGGAATAATCAGTGTATTTAGTTGTCTAAAGCAATTTCTTTTTATTTTAAATTTTTAATTTAAGCTTTTCATTTTTTTATTTTTATTTTTAATTTCTAAAGCAATTTTAGTTATTTTCATTAACTAATTTTATTTTATTTCCTCAATAAACATATGATGAGTGGGATACAGATGCGGAAGATCTAAAAGTTTGTGAGCACACCTGCTTTGCTTTATATGGAAAGCATTTTATCAATGAGTAAGTCAAACAGATGCAATAGGCCTAGAGTGTTCACAACCGCCAAGGAGGTTATGTTTTTTGCCAGCCTGTGTATGTCTGTATACAAGACAATTCAAAACTGCACAGATTTGGATGACAGTATTGGAGCAATCAAGAACTGTTTCAGTTTAGATGACAGTTGTAATGAATGATGTCTATAAGATCTATAATCCAGTACACAATCTAGAATTTAAATTATATACTTGACCCTATTGCTTTGGAAGAAAATTGCACTCTCTGAGTGTTTTTCTGGTTTAGAAATGTAATTCATTCATTGATTTTCAGTTGCTTTGTACTGTCAGCAGGGCTGTCAAAAAGCAAAGTCCAAATGTTGTCAAGAAAATGACTAGTTTATTTTGATATACTTCTCTATCATGGTGGCTGAGATACTAGCCTTCTGAACCCAATGGTTGCAGTAATCTAAGGGCCCCGCCCACAACCAACTCTAGTGCCCTTTGAAAAAAAGTCATTACCCATGAGCCCTAGCGCCTGATGAGACTTTCTTTTTTTCATGTCCATTGTTAAATCATGTGCTACAATTTTAATGTTTAAGCCAAGGCCTATTACTTAGAAGGTAGAATGTGGGTACAGCGAGAACGTATGTCACAATGCATGTGTTTTGAACTTAGTTACCCTGATTAAGTCAAAGGTATCATCATGTATGTTGGTTTGTGCTTTACAGTTAGGGTTATATAGACTTTGGTTCATTCTAAGTTGTCCAGAATTAGTAATTATTGGAAGTAAAGTCATCCCTACTGGCAACCATGGTGATAGTATGTATTTGGATGTATGTCACACATCAAAATTTAATGTCAAGTCATTCAAAAGTCATTTTTCTGAACTATTATATTCTGGTCTGTGTTTTACAGTGGTGTAGTGGGGATTTTGAAGTGGGGGTACGCTATTTGTGATGACGACCCCCCCCCCCCCCCCCCCAAAAAAAAAAAAAAAAAACCTTGCTTTATCTCCAGTCGCTTACATGATTGTTATTATTAGGCTGCATGATTAACTGTCAATACAGAACTTCTAGCTGCCAGTCCAACGTAAATACGTGAGTTTCCATTCGAGATTGTTTTAATCATGTTATGGTTTTAACATCATCTATATTCATGTAGGCTAAAAATGACTAAAAAGAACAGATGCCGTTATCTAAGTGGTGTAATGATCCGTGAACTACTTTACTCCAACTCAACTCCAACATGCTGATGCTATAACACGCATAGAGCAACTTAATGCTTTAGCTAGATACAGATAAGCCTGACTATTTTATAAGCATTAACCTTACGGCAAACGACCTGCCTCAGTACGAGTTGTACTTGGCTAAATTTACCGGTAGCCTACTGTTTTGGGGCTACGAATCCAAAATGATGCGTCGTTGCGCTTATTCAAACCAACTTTCAACACTTCAAAGCCCTTACCCGCAGACGCTGCCTCAGTTGAGAGGATAAAAACAAAGCAAAAAGAAAACGCAACGGTGTAACGTACATTTCCTGTTTTGGTTAAAACTAACGAAATTGTCATAGCCTGGCTACAGAGCCACGCAGGTCAGAGGGCCGCAGAACTCGATTGCGACCGAGGAGTTTGAGTGTGAGTGCATGTGTGTGCGTGCCCCTGTCATTCCCCTGGCCCTGTTCATTTCGTTTGAAATGTCTAGTCAGTGTATTCTATGCATGTTGCTTTCACCCTGCGTCCGACGCCCACCCCTACAAATTCGGTTATGTTCATTGCCAATGCATGTCGTTTGATATATAATTTGTAGGCTTTTTCTTTCTTTCTTTTTTTTTTTTCACGTGAGAAGTGGGTGGACGGCGTACCCCCGCGTTCCACGCCCACTACACCCCTGGTGTTTTACAAGTAGAACACCACAGGCATTGGCCAAATCAAAAGCTCAATTTTAGAAACAATTTGAACACGTGTCACTTCTGCTGACAATTGTGGTTATAACATTCAGTTGAATTTGAATAGATATGATTATTAACATTGCTGATAAGTCAATTCACTATACTAAAGAAGAAAAAATTAGCTGGAAAAAAATTACTAAATGCTTTGATAAAATATCTAGGTTATCATTTATTAATCATCTGTCAATTAAACTATCTATTAATCAATTTGCAAATATTTGAAGAGATTGCATTGCTGGTCCTTTTAGGCCCATGACAATAAATCTGAATTTACTGTCACCTGCCGATTTATGCTCCATTTTAGTGATCAGTCATAAGAAGTTTTAGTTTCTTACAATTATAAGCCATCTCATATTAACTCTCAGGATCACAGACTGCATTTCCTTTGAGCATATTAAAGTTACAGCTATACATTCAATGTATGGTAATGTGGTATTTGAAGTAGCCTATCTTTAGAGATTGTGCACAAAAAGCAATTTGTGATAATCCTCCATGAAGCCGTGATGACCAGGAAACCAACAATAATCATGATCAACAATAGCAGGCAAAATGCTCATTAATAATAAAAAGAAGCCTTTAAAAGAAGAAACCTCATTGGCTAAACATATAAGGACTAGGCAGACACCAAACATCCAATGAAAGGCCTAATTGATGAATAAAGGGAGGGGCAGAACCTAGGCCCAGAAGCACATGGCTATGTGGGCAAAGTAGTCCATAGCAACCAAGGGACCAAATAAACAAACACACCTAGCAACGAAGGCAGAAAAACCAATCACCAAGACTGTGAAAGCCATCTTTGATATAGTAATTTATGTGGTTTGGCTAAAGGTACCATTTCAAAATCTTGAGCATTTGCAAAATAAAACATGGGCTTTGTGGCGGTAACTTTGATTTTAAGGTACACTCAACCAGTAATTTGGAAAATATGCTTAAACTATAGGTCTTAATTCATTTATGTCATCTTTAATGTCTCAAAACTCAAAAGCTGTTATTAATATCAAATATTTACCTACTTGATGATAATGTACAATAACTTGTGTGAACTACATAGAAATACCAAAGATCTGATGTCATTCGTGTACAAGATACAGTACTGTGAAATAGATAGGAAAAAATGAACATGTAATTTTTTTGCCATTTTCAGCAAAGCATTACTCAGCAAATGTGCTACCGTGAAAGGTGTACTTCACAGTGTAAAGACACATACTACTTTAGAATATGTCCTGAAAGTTTCATAAATGTAGCATGAAAACTCCAAGAGTAACGCTTTGTGGAACATGGATATTTTCTCAGAGCTCCACTTTCTTGACACACGACCCCCTTTTTTAAGACCCCATATCTCAACAACTATACAAGATACAATGGTAATATTTCACATTATAGGTCCTGGGTATGGTAACATCATTCACATAAAGTTTGAAGCAAATCCAAGATGGTCAGGCGGAATTTTTGTCTGAGATTTGTTGATTTGGCACGGAATGACCCACACACACACACACACACACACACACACACACACACACACACACACACACACACACACACACACAGAGCGGAGGAGAACCGTGCAGGTCCCGGGCGCTTTGATTGCTCGCTGCCTCCGTCTCGGTACTGTCCCACCTAACACACACACACACACACACACACACACACACACACACACAACACGCGCGCTTGCTAGCTCGCTGCCTCCTTCTCGGTACTGTCCCACCTAATTAAGTTCATACCTGGAGGGCAGAAATTGGACAAGGCAGTGTGCAGTGGCAGCGCGGCCCATAAGCTCTTTAAAACCTCATAAGCTGGCTGAGTACAACGGGCTCAGCCCACGTTTACACAGATTTGAATTGCAAACAAGACCAAGCGCCCCTTTAGGCACAAGCCAAAGGGAGAGATAGCTATAGCAACCCCTCGCAAAACACGCAAGCCGACACAAGCCAGCTGAAACTCAAACTCCAAATATACCAGTGGATCTCCGTCCTGTTGCAAGTTTGAATCCACTTATTCCTACTGCCTTAGGAATTAATTATTATGCAAGACTTCTCAGTGGGCTTCATGTTTCTCCTTGGTTATAGCCAATGTAAGAAAGAATAATATTGTCTAGTATATCAAGCATTCATAAATGTAAAGCAAATGTAAAAGCAGTTCTGTTTGAGCACTAATTTGCATCTGAATCAGGCCCAGAGATGGAGGAAGGAGAGTCAGTGTGATGGAGTACAGAAGTGCAGAGTTTCAAAACCACACATCTCATTAGATGACCCAAACAAGTCATAATTATCGCTCGAGAACGAAAAGCTACTTCCTTGTTCATCGGGTAGTATAAACCAAAACTCACTGCGTCGGCCTGTCGGCTGAAAAAGGAGTATAACAAGGCCTTAACAGAGAGGGTTACTATAGTATGAATGATCTTTGATTGTACTGTGCACCTCAAAATGAAAGATTGTACTGTCCACTTCAAATGTAAAGGATTGTACTGTCCACTTTAAAGGTGAATGATTGTTCTGTCTAATTTAAAGGTAAAGGATTATACCAGAGAGGTTTGAAGCTCAGCATTCTATGATCTTTGATTGTACTGACTACTTGAAAAGGTATAAGATTGTACCCAAGTTCAGGTTCAGATTTAATTTGTCATATGCATATTAATACAGATACAGTACCACAGCAATGAGATACAGTGTGTCTTGGCACTGCACTCTCTCCACAGTAAATAGATAATAACAAAAAACTATAAATAACATTTAAAAGTCAAAAGTCAAAGCGAACTTTATTGTCAATCAAGCTCTACAACAGTACATTGCAAGCAGACTGTGCGTTTAACTCCAAATGTGCACAAGTTTAAAAAAAAAAAAAGAACTTAAAACTTAACTTTAAAGGAAGTTCAGAAAGATGGGAGCCAGCTTCACTCAAGAGTCTTCTTGTAATTGTTTTAAGAGTGCTGGCCCAGCATTTATGCAGTCAAGAATCAGGAAAGGAGGCCGCACTAGTGCATTAGTGCGGCCTCCTTTCCTGATTCTTAACTTTAAAGGAAACCATAGACAAACTGTCCACTGTTGTGTATGCAGGACTCTGCAGGAGAGCCCCTGTACAAGCTGTTCAAGGCCATCAAGCACCAGGTGGAGAAGGGGCCGGTGGACGCTAAGATGAAGAAGGCCAAGTACACACTTAACGACACGGGCCTGCTCGGAGATGACGTGGAGTACTGCGTACTGGTGAGGATCATGTGTGTGTGTGTGTGTGTGTGTGTGTGTGTGTGTGTGTGTGTTGGGAGATGACGTGGAGGACTGCGTGGAGTGTACTACGTGGAGTACTGCGGATTGAGTAGTGTGTGTGTGTGTGTGTGTGTGTGTGTGTGTTGTGTTTGACCGTGTGCTAATGAATACTATTACATAAGAGTGTATTCACAACATAAACACACCAGGCTAGTACTCAAGTCCAGGGCTCAAACTCATTTGTACTCGTTACACAATTTTCGCAGGTTGGACACGCACACACACAATCCACAACACCTTCCATCACACTTGCACTCGGTCGCTTCTCGTTAGCTCTCTGTCTCTTTCTCACACACACACACATACACACACACACACACACACACACACAAAGAAAAACCCAGATATATCCACTCGATAGACCTACACAGACACACACACTCATTTTACTCCTTACTCATAATGCACATAATTTATCTACAACCTCTTTCTCTTGCAGACACACACACACACACACACACACACACACACACACACACGCACGGTGATCCCATTATACCTGCCCTTTCAGTGCTATCTCTCATTTTTGTGCGGTAACAGCCCAAAGCCCAGTCAGGTCAAAGAGCCACAATGGCTGCATAGTGCAGATCTGGTTTCCTCTAATCACATTCCTAAGGCTGCAACTGGAGAGCCACAGCCCAGAGCCAGAGCCGCCCGTAACCGTAAACACAAACAGGCTTAGCGAGAAGCAGACACACTACTGATAATGCCACAGCACAGGTCTGGTAGATAATAATAATAATAATAATAATAATAAAAATGATAATGATAAATAAAAAATAATAACAATAATATAACTACTGTAGCAGTGATAGTATCAGGGAATGGGCAGTTTCCTTGCTACAGGAGCGCAGTACAGAAGTAAATGTATTCCCCGCAGTGGCTCGGACTTTGTGGCCGAGAAAGAGGAATATCGCTATCGTTGCCATGGCAGTAGCAAGATTAAAAGCGTGAGGGAGGGGGCGAGGGAGGGAGGGAGCGAGGTGGGATTTATGTGTTGGAAGAGGGCGGTAGACTAGACACGCTCTGGTTTTGTGTCCCCCGATAAGGCTGTGGAGTTTACAGGGCTGATCTATGGGCAGCTGATGGGGGACCTGGGCTTTGCTTTGCTTTGCTTTGCTAAGGGGTGGTACAGGGGGAATAGAAGAGGCTGCTGCTGCTGTGCAGTCAAGTTGATTCACAAAAACTGTAAACTTTTTTTTTTTGTTAATGTTGTTGTTGTTGTTCTTTGACGGATGGAGGCTTGAACAATTGGAACGACTTTCGGAAAGAGGTTGTAAATATTGTGTGTTTCTATTGTAAAGTTTCAAATTCAAGTGTGCCTGTGTGTGTGTGTGTGTGTGTGTGTGTGTGTGTGTGTGTGTGTGTGTGTGTGTGTGTGTGTGTGTGTGTGGTTGTGTGGAAAGAAAAACACATCTGACAGAAGGTTAAATGAAGGGTAATGGTCGATGTTATATTGCGAGTGAGTTATCATCACAGCATGCAGTACATCAAGACCCTCCCAGACCTTCCCATGGTTCAGCCTCATTCAAGCATAGTGCTGTTGCACAAGCCTCACTACACTAGGTATAGCAAATGGAATGAAAGAATTTGGAACAACATAGACCGAATGCAAATGCAAACAAGCACTTTACATAGTCAAAGGCACCGGCAACAGTCAAAGGCACCAACAACATTCAAAACTGTAAATAAGATTAGTGGCTAAATATAGCTCAATATAATGTGCTTGAGTACTTTTGTGTTCATGCTCGGCCTATGTTGTTCAAAATTCTTTCGTTCCCCTTGCTATCTAGTACAGTCAGCAGGTTCGTGCAACAGAGCTATGTTTGAACCACGCCAAACCATTGTTTATGGTCAAAGGTCAGTTATTAAAGAGGTCATTGATATTTTGATACGGTATGTGACAGCAGTCCGTCTCATCTCTCTGGTCAGACCCTATAGTCAGCAGGCTTGTGCAACAGGGCTATGTTTGGATGACGGCGAATCATCGCTTTAAGGTCAGATATTTAAGACAACATTGATGTCTCTATAACGGTATGTGACAGCTGTCCGTCTCTTCTCTCTGGTCAGACTCTGCAGGTGCTGGTGCACGGGGAGGGCCCGGATGTGACGCCGGTGAAGGTGCTGAACTGCGACACCATCTCCCAGGTGAAGGAGAAGATCATCGAGCAGGTGTACCGCAACCTGCCCTACTCCCAAAGGCCCCGAGTAGAGAGCGTGGCCCTGGGTAAGAGAACTCACCCTTCTTCAAAGACAATTACACACACACACACACACACACACACACACACACACACACACACACACACACACACACACACTGTCACAGCCAAGCAGAGCACTCACCCTTTTTCACAGAGGATTAATCACTTTGTTTAAATGTTCAAGTACTGAAGAGTAAATGTTAAATATTGTTCATTCAATAATATCTACATTACATTTATGCATTTAGCAGACACATTTGTCCAAAACCACTTACGTTTTTGCCAACTACTGTAGAGCCATCAAGGCCACATTTTGATGACATATAGTGATAAGAAGGGTGGGTAAACCAAAAGTTTAATTACCACCAGACATCCAGGATATGCACTGTGCAGTCCTTGGTTGGGTGGGGGGTAGCAAACAACTTCAAAATAATTGAAAACCTAGTTACAGCATGACATTGCTAACTTGTTTTGCTATCAGACATCATTTGCATGTTTTAGCAGTGTAAAGGTGGCTACAGACCAAAGATCCACGACGACACGGGCTGCGACATTCTAAAAACCTGCAACATTCTAAAACTCCGAAACTGCAATTTGACATGTTAAATCTTTTGCGACAGCTTGCAACTGCTTGCAACAACCTGCGATTATTGATTCACACCGCCACAACTACTCTCCAAAATCGTTTCATCTCGTTGCGGATCTTCAGTCTGAATTGAGCTTAAAATCTCTGGAAAATGTTTGGAAGGTTTTGTATGCTGCTAGTCCAGTTCATTGGTTTTACAGAAAAAAACCTGCATAGTGTCTTTGAAATAGTACACATACTGTACTGATGGTTGTGCAATGATATAATATAGGCCTATACTGCAGGGCTGATGGGATTCAAGCGCCGGGTCGGATTCCAGGCATAGTGGTGTGACTGCAGAAGAAAAAGAAAGAAAAATAGTGTTTACCCAGAGATTTACTAAACATTTCACTTCAGTTCACAGCAGTCCCAGTCCATCATTTCATTACTTTACATAGAATTCATCTGAGATCATTATATTAGTTTTCAAAATTGCTTGCATTTCAGTTTGATAATGGGCCTTGTCTGCCTCACATGTAGTACACACAGATGGGTGCTCACACACACACCCTCTCTCACACACACACACTCTCTCTCTCACACACACACACACACTCTCTCTCTCTCTCTCTCTCTCTCTCTCTCTCTCTCTCTCTCTCTCTCTCACACACACACACATACATACAAACACACACACACGCACAAACAAACGCGCGCGCACACACACACACACACACACACACACACACACACACACACACTAACTACAGGCAAAGTTATATTGTTGCATAAATGGCCAAAATAACTAAGTAATGTTTAAAAAGTTAGAGTTAGAGTGTTGCATGCATAATGTACCCACCCACTAAAAGTTCAGGCTCAGGTTTTTTTTCTCTCTCCCCTTGTGGCCATGTATTTGTAAACACTCTAATTGCAATTTATGCAACACAAATTAGTATGTACTTCCTGCACTGTATTTGTCAGTGTATTTCTTACATTAAGCACCTACTCTGGACTTGAACACTAACTACAAATATGTGAGTCTACATTCAGTGGTCATGCAGTGAAGCATATTTAGTCTGTATAAGCTCAGCTTAACGATTCAGCAGATGTTTTATTTTATCTGATTTTATTTTATGTTCTTTTATGTATTATTCATATATTTTTAGTGGTGTAATAGGCATTTGCCTCAGGTTTTTTTTTTCCAGAACAATTAAATCTCCCCCGGAACTTTCCAGCTGAAGCCATCTGGGTTGGCAGGCTAATTAGCCACTACTCTACCGGCAGCCAGGAAGTCTTAGCTAACGAACCAATCAGAATAGGCAGCCAGAAAGTCTTAGCTAATGAACCAATCAGAATAGGCAGCCAGGAAGTCTTAGCTAATGAACCAATCAGAATAGGTTCTGTAGCACAGAAACTTTTCTAAGCGTACTGTAGGCTACAGTACCGTACATGAACTCTGGCATTAGGCTGGCTCCTAGTATCCAGTTAATGGTCATTCTTCTCATCTTTTTTTTTCATCTCTCCTCTTCTCCTTCACTCCTCTCCTCCTCTCCTCTTCTCTCCCCCTCTCCTCTCCTCCACTTGTCTGCGGTGCCACTTTTCTTCTACATTCACTCATAATATAACGTGGAGGAAAGGAGGGAATTTAATGAAACTCACTTTGTCCAAACGAAGGGAGGGAGGGAGGGAGAGAGAGAGAGAAAAAAAAAGAAAGAGAGGGAGGAACAGAGAGGTGTAGAGAGAGAGAGAGGGGTGTAGAGAAAGAGAGGCCTAGAAAGATGTAGAGAGAGAGAGAGAAAGAGAGAGAAAGAGAGAGAGAGAGAGAGAGAGAGAGAGAGAATGGAGCGCCAGGCTCATTGTGATTCTGAGACGGAACCCAGACCCCTTGAGCAGAGAACCGTGGGTTCTTTAATTCAGTCCGTAGTCTTGCACTTCTGCCGGATGACTGCAGAATCACTGATATGAATAAGCCCCTGGATGACACACACACACACACACACACACACACACACACACACACACTGTCACAGCCAGGCAGAAGCCCACAAGTGTATCTCATACACATATAGTACACACACACACACACACACACACACACACACACACACACACACACACACAGTCACAGCCAAGCAGAAACCCACAAGCATATCTCATACATATACACACACAGACACACACACATATTTTTCTCCACAAACTCACACTCTTAGACACCTTCACACAGACGAAAGAGAGAGAGAGAGAGAGAGAGAGAGAGAGAGAGAGAGAGAGAGAGAGAGAGAGAGAGAGAGAGAGAGGACAGACAGACAGACAGACAGACGTGTGGCCTTAGAGTGGGCTGAGCGAAATTACATTTTCTTTGGGGGTGTTCGGCGAGAGTTATGGCATCCTGTGCAACTCCCACAGTGGGAATGCAATTTAGCACACACACACACACACACACACACACACACACACACACACAGATATTACAACCTTCTCCCTCTCTTTCTGTGTCTCTATCTAACTCACTCACACATTTATACATATAGACATATGCAGACATACACACTTACTCTCTCTCTCTCTCTCTCTCTCTCTCTCTCTCTCTCTCTCTCTCTCTCTCTCTCTCTCTCTCTCTCTCTCTCTCTCTCACACACACACACACACACACACACACACACACACACACACACACACACACGATTTGAGCCATTGCAGTGTCTTGCAGAGGTGTATACTGCCCAAATACAGTAATAAACAAACTGGCATGCACTTCCCTCCCCTACCACAGAGTGGCGCCCCGGCTCCACTGGGCAGATCCTGTCTGACTTGGACCTGACGTCCCAGAAAGAAGGACGCTGGAAGAGACTCAACACCCTGGCCCATTACAATGTGAGTCTGTGTGTGTGTGTGTGTGTGTGTGTGAGAGAGAGAGAGAGAGAGAGAGAGTCTGTCTCCTCTGAAGGACTGTAGCTACAGCAATTGCCTGGGGCCTCAAGCTGAAAGGGGTCCCCCAGAATGACTGTTTAATCATTTTAGTAGTTTTAGTTGGTGGTGTTTTTCAATAAAATAGGACAGAGTTAGACAGTTGCAAGTTCAACACAAACATATTGTGGTTTATGTAGGTGTTTGTGGGAGGTGAAGGGCCCCCATGCCCTGTTTGCTTGGGGCCCCCAAGTACCTTGAAACGGCCCTGCGTCCTCTGCTTTCCTGCCAACAACACGGCCTTTGATATTTTATGCCCTCAATGCTACCCTCCAGGTATCGCTGCCTTCAAGGCACTACAACACAAATGTAGGGTTAGGGCAGTGGTTCTCAAACTTCTTCTGTCATTTCCGACTTTGGGGGCGGAGAATTTTCACGCCCCACCTGGAAGGCTCAATTTGCGCACAATATCTCTGTGAGGAATACTTTGCGAGTACAGGATTTTTGTCAATGTTAGAATTTTCATGTTACCAATTCAAAGCCAAATTTCTCTCGAATCCATCATCACAGCAACTAGCAAACACCATCGGAGG
Source organism: Sardinella longiceps (assembly GCA_027497455.2). Classification (NCBI taxonomy): domain Eukaryota; kingdom Metazoa; phylum Chordata; class Actinopteri; order Clupeiformes; family Clupeidae; genus Sardinella; species Sardinella longiceps. Next base: position 741,778 of record JAODXP020000016.1, on the reverse strand, counting down.
GCTCAATTTACTGTCATATGCACATATCTGACGAATAGCTGCGAATAGCTGTGCCTGTGGGGGCATGGTGCGGCCGTTGGTCAATAGCAAAGAGATTTCTCGCGCCCCACTTGTCATGTATCTGCGCCCCACAGTTTGAGAAACACTGGGTTAGGGTGAAGGTTAAGGGGGTTGAGTTTAGGGGTTAGGGTTAAGGCATTGCTAGTCAGAGAGCCCTGCCTGAGAGATGCTGTTGAGTGCAAAAAACACCATCTTTGCGAAAAGCACACACTCACACTATAGCCCAGTGTTTCTCAAACTGTGGGTCGGGCCCCACTAGTGGGGCGCAAACACATGACAGGTGGGGCGCGAGACATCTCTTTGTGATCGACCAACACTCGCACCATGCCCCCGAATTCACAGCTATTTGTCAGATATACGAATATGACACTAAAGTGAGCTTTCCAATGGTTATTTGCTAATTGCTGTGATGAGGGGTTCGAGAGAAATTTGGCTTTGAATTAGTAACATTGACAAAACTTCTGTACTTGCAAAGTATTCACGGAGATACATGTATTGTGCGCAAATTGAGTCTTCCAGGTGGGGCGTGAAAATTCTCTGCCTTCGAGAGTGGGGAATGACAGAAAACGTTTGAGAACCACTGCTATAGCCTAAGGCTGAAAATTCTGGTGCAAAACATTCCTAAGCCTGTTGTGTGAAGTCATACAGCTGCTGCCTGTTGGATAAAAGAACAAGAAGATTTGGTACAGCAAAGGTTTTGAAACAGCAAATCTAAAAGAACTCAGTAATTGCCTCGAGTCACTTTATTTTTCTCTGTAAGTGAGTACAGATAGGCTACTTTTGAAAAGCCCAACTCTACCCAGTGCAGGGTCACTGCAGTGTGTGTATTTGCACTGTGTGTGTGTGTGTGTGTGTGTGTGTGTGTGTGTGTGTGTGTGTGTGTGTGTATTTGCACAGTCTTGTATAACCTTTGTGGAAGAGCAGTCTCAGAGCCACAGAGAACATGAGCACTGGAGCAGTGTGCTTGTCCCTTTGTTGTGGAAGTGTCTGTGGCTGTAGGATAAAGTGTCTGTGTGTGTGTGTGTGTGTGTGTGTGTGTGTGCTGTAGGATAAAATGTGTGTGTGTGTGTGTGTGTGTGTATATGTGTGTGTGTGTGTGTGTGTGTGTGTGTGTGTGTGTGTGTGTGTGTGTGTGTGTGTGTGTGTGCTATAGGATAAAGGGTCTTTACAAGATGAAAAGAACTAAATGGCCAATCAGTATGTATTCAGTATTGTTTCTTTTTACAGAGGTGCTTCTGCAATGCCATTGGGCAGTGTGTGTGTGTGTGTGTGTGTGTGTGTGTGTGTGTGTGTGTGTGTGTGTGTGTGTGTGTGTGTGTGTGTGTGTGTTGGTTGTTTGTCGCTAGCTAAGCGTAGCTGAATAAGGAGTCTGATGTGTATGTGGAATGAACATGATCTGATTGGAGACCATTGTGTAAAATGACCTGATGATTTATTGATTGATTGATTTCAAAGGTGTTTGTTTCCTTTTGTGTGTGTGTGTGTGTGTGTGTGCGTGCGTCTGTCTGTCTGTCTGTCTGTCTGTCTGTCTGTCTGTGTGTGTGTGTGTGTGTGTGTGTGTGTGTGTGTGTGTGTGTGTGTGTGTGTGTGTGTGTAGGTGCGAGACAATGCCACGCTGGTGCTGTCCAGAGTCCTTCACACTCAACAGTCCTTTGACCAGAATCAGGACAACTATGAAGAGCGTAAGTCTCTCATCATTCACACCATTAGCAGCTAGCATTAGCAGCAATCACAGTAGGCCTATGTCTCATCATTCACACCATTAGCAGCTAGCATTAGCAGCAATCACAGTAGGCCTATGTCTCATCAT
>JAODXP020000016.1:722408-727408 GCA_027497455.2 Sardinella longiceps | reverse complement strand
TTTCTGTGAGTGTCTGTGTATTGTGTGTGTGTGTGTGTGTGTGTGTGTCAGGAGAGAGGGAGTATGAGAGAATGTGTGTGTGTGTGTGTGTGTGTGTGTGTGTGTGTGTGTGTGTGTGTGTGTGTGTGTGTGTGTGTGTGTCTATGGGTATTTGCAATTGTGCACCTAAATTGTGTTATTTTCTGTCCTTGTTTTCCAGTCTCACACAGACAAGCTAAACACACAGGTGGCCCTGCATCAGCTTTACCAGTATGCCAGCAAATATTATGATGGGGTAGGTTCTATATTCTCTCTCTCTCTCTCTCTCTCTCTCTCTCTCTCTCTCTCTCTCTCTCTCTCTCTCTCTCTCACTCATTCTCTCTTTCCCTCTGTCTCTCGCTTCTATACTAGTATGCCAGCTAATATTATGCTGGATTAGATTGTTCTCTCTCTCTCTCTCTCTCTCTCTCTCTCTCTCTCTCTCTCTCTCTCTCTCTCTCTCTCTCTCTCTCTCTCGCTCCTATAATGTTTCTCTTCTCTCTCTGCCCATCTTTCTCACTTCATCTCTCTTTCCATCTATCACTCGCTCCTATTTATTAGTATGTCAGCAAATATTATGATGGGGTAGGTTCTCTCTCTCCCTCTCTCTCTCTCTCCCTCTCTCCATCTCTTTCCCTCTATCTCTCAGTCCTATAATAACATGACAGCATGATGTATTGGGCATGTACTTGTAATATAAAGTCCTTCTAAATAATACATAAAGTAATACAGTACTTCTCTCACAAATGAGTGTATAAAAGCCCTCATCACATTCCTCTACTCTCTGCCTCTTTCTCCTCTTCCTCCATCTTTTGGTCTCTCTCTCTCTCTCTCTCTCTCTCTCTCTCTCTCTCTCTCTCTCTCTCTCTCTCTCTCTCTCTCTCTCTCCCTCTCCCTCAGTTCAGTTCAATAAGCTTTATTGACATAAATGTAAATACAATATTGCCAAAGCATTAATGTATATAATAATGACAATAATAACTTGAATAATAAAATGAATATTATATAGAAATAAAATGAAACTTAACTCAATATAAGGAATAAAAAAGATAAAATTAACAGAAAGTTCTAGTGGATATTTCGTTGATGGTCATGTGGACTCTTCCCTTAAAAGGTTGCAGGACTGTAGGTAGTCTGAGGCTAGTTGGGTAGATATCGACCTCTCTCTCTCTCTCTCTCTCTCTCTCTCTCTCTCTCTCTCTCTCTCTCTCTCTCTCTCTCTCTCTCTCTCTCTCTCTCTCTCTCTCTCTCTCTCCAGAGTGTGCCTTCTCAATTTTCTGTTGGGCTCTGCCAAAATGACAATATGGCAATAAGGACAAGGAAAAATAAGATTGTGGGATGTGGCTCTCTGGACCCTGTTGAGGTTTTTAGGGGAATGGTGGGAGGGAGGGTAAAAATGGAGTATGCATACAACAAAATGGTCAACGACACTGTTGGTTTTATTGATGTATGGGGGGTGCGGGAGTTGCTTTGCAAGGTTGGGGAGGGAGGGGATGTGATTTTTAATATATGAGGTGGACTGGAATGGTGTAGTTAAGTTAAACTGATGTAGTGGATGGTGTGTTGTTTATCTGGACGTTATTGTATCATTTAAACACTCAAAAGCTGATTGAATAAAGGAGTGTTGAACCTCTCTCTCTCTCTCCACTTCCTCTTCCTTTGTCCCCTGCTCCTGTAGATCATCGCCTCTCTGGACGAGGACCCTGCAGCCCAGAGCAAGCAGCTGACCCTTCGCCTACAGCAGATCGCCGCCGCCCTCGAGCACAAGGTCACCGACCTCTAAGTGACCTTCAGGTCAAGGTCACCGACCTCTAAGTGACCTTCACCTCGGCCAGAGTCTGGGTCGGAACCAGGAACAACAGAGAGAGAGAGAAAGAGAGAGAGAGAGAGAGGGAAGGGAGGGAAGGAGGAGACTAGAGAAGACGGCCGAAGACGAGAGGGAGGAGCTAAGTGTTGCCCTCTGACCAATGACGTGGAGGCATCCGTGGATTTGAGGGATCCTCCCTAATAAACCAGCTGGCGAGGAAGATGACGTAAAATGGGCTCTAGACTGGCACTAAGGCATCTCTCTCTCTCTCTCTCTCTCTCTCTCTCTCTCTCTCCATCCTCTCTCTCTCTCTCTCTCTCTCTCTCTCTCTCTCTCTCTCTCTCGCTCTCTCTCTGTGACCCTGGTTGTTTGCCTATCATCCACACATACCTCTGGACTCTTCATTGAGCATGTGGTAGAGGGTGGATGTTCCTCCTTCAGGAGGTACACGAACAAGAATAGGATATCCCCCAACTTGTCCCTACGTATCCTACCCCACCCCACCCTACACTATCCTTTCTTGGCCCTGGAAAAGAGGAAGTTGATTACGTGACGGTACATGACAAAAAAAAAAAAAAGAAAGAAAGAAAAGAAATGGAAACGATCTTTCATTTTGTTCTGATTTTTATGTTCAAATCTCTCCCAAGAGCAGTAAATAGAAGTTCCGTTTTCTTCCTGCATAGAACAAGATGATGAATGATTAGTATTTTATGTAAATATATTTTTTACGCTTAAAAAGTGTGTGAGTGTGTGTGTATATGTATGCGTGTGTCAGTGTGTGTGTGTGTTTGTATGTATACACGTGTGTGTATGTGTATACACGTGAGTGTATGTAAGTAGCATAAGTACATAAATATATATATATAAATTGACCGTGATTTTTATTTTTTATAGTGGCTAGCCTAGCCTCCTTGGGCGGCTAGCTGACCTTTGACCTTTGTAAAAGCACATGTTGTGTCGTGTGGGACTAAAGCTCTGCCAAAGGGTCCCTACTCCACTCCTAGATGACCAAGCCAAACAAACAAACATACAACCAGCCCGGGGGTGAGGTTCCCAAATCGCTACAAGCTATTTACGAGCTAACGTGTGCCTATACCAACATCAGGGGTACGTTTCCCAAAAGCATAGTTAAGCTAACCAGTTAGCAACTTAGTTAGTTGTCAACTGGGAACATTGCATTGTAATCAGCATAGTTGCTAACTTAGTTAGCAACTATGCTTTTGGGAAACAGACTCCAGAACCAGTTAGCCCGTAAATAGCTCGTAGCGATACGGGAAACTCACTCCAGACAGACAGCCTGTCCAATATATTAGTAGGAGCCCTTTATCCCGCATCCCAGTCCCCACACAGGTGCTTATCCTTATCATTACCCCACCACCCTACCCAACCCTAATCTGACCTATCCCCCCTTCCCATCCACCCCTTACCTCACTCACGCCCCACCACCCTGCCCAACCCTAATCTGACCTATCCCCCCTTCCCATCCACCCCTTACCTCACTCACGCCCCTGCACCCTGCCCAACCCTAATCTGACCTATCCCCTCCTCCCATCCACCCCTACCTCACTCCATGCCCCACCACCCTGCCCAACCCTAATCTGACCTATCCCCCCTTCCCATCCACCCCTTACCTCACTACCGCCACTCTGCCCAACCCTAATCTGACCTATCCCCCCTTCCCATCCACCCTTACCTCACTCACGCCAGGTGCAGCGCAAGGCGCAGCATCTGATGTTGAACGATAGCAGATTTAGTTTCAGGAGCCAGAAATCCTGAATCTAACTGGACAACGGCTTGTCCATCAATGTAATTGACGTGCCACTTCAGCCAATCACATCGAAAACCAACCGATGACGCTGGTTATGTTTGTTGGATTCAAACAGAGACACTCCGCTTAGTCACATCCTATACAGCAGCCGCTATACAGCCAGCGGTCCTGATTGGTCCGGTTAGAGAATATTGGGCTTGAAATCGCTCTCCTATGGCTACATCATCAGATCGTTGCGCGGGGAGTGGCTTAAAGCTACGTAGCGCATCATCTGACATGAGTGAGGTAAATCCACCCCTCCGTAACCCAACCTACTCTCTTTCCCTTCCCTCCTAGCCTGGGTCTGCCCATACTTCCTTTAACTGCGTGAAATTTGGTGATCAATCAGTATGGCCAAGGAGGCAATTTCCTCCAACTCTCCAAAATCAGGACCCTGTAAGAAACGAGCAGGCAGAAGGAGGCGGGCTTACAATGACTCTGTCCAGCTCTGTCCCGATAACATTGATAGGAAGTTTGATAGCATTTGATAGATGATTAGATTAATCCTGCCCGGAATTCTTGGGCAACGCTAGCTTTGCCAGACTACAGTTCATTTCTGAACGTGGTCATGCAGCCAGGCTACTCTCTTCCCTCCATCCATCAGCTGACCCACTTCCCCAACTCTCCTTTCACAAACTCCAATCCACCCTAACCAAACTGACTCTAACCCCAACCCTGTCCTCCCCTTTCCTTCCCTATCCTCCCCCTCTCCCCTACCCTGGGTCCAGCAGAGTCAACCTGATGATGTTCCGTTTTGTATAAATATTAAGTTGAAAAAATGCCTTTTCAGTGTGCCAAGTAGCTGAAGATACAGTACCCCAAATTATTTTTTTGTTTTGTTTTCATTTCATGTGTTATGTTTTTTTTTTTTTTTAATCAAATATTGGAGCTTAAACATAGTGATTGTTGTCTTAATGTAAGTGTTTATCATGAATGGAGAATTACTAGCTGACGGCAAAATCCAGACTCCGAGCTTCCACTCATGTTGGTCTCTACGAAGTACATGGCAAAGACCTCTCAGACTAGGTTGTGTGTGTGTGCGTGTGTGTGTGTGTGTGTGTGTTTCGCCTCTCTGTGTGTCATAGTGGCGAGCACCCCCTCAAGCCGAGTGCGAGAGCCGCTTTGGGAACCCGGGCGATGGTTTCTACGGTGTGCGCATGGCGGTCGACGACGGCGTCCACCCCGAGGTAAAAGATTTCCGGGTCCGAGGAGCGGATATTTTTAAAGTCTGACAAAAAAGTGCCGACATTGGCGGCAAGCATATGCATTTTTATATCCGTGCATTTCTGAGGCGTGAGCGTCTTGTTTGTCAGTCAGTCCTCTAACCACTCACTGCGAGATCGTGGATTTGCCTTATATCCTCAAACA
>JAODXP020000016.1:714908-717408 GCA_027497455.2 Sardinella longiceps | reverse complement strand
AGAAGAAAAAAAAGAAAAAAGAGAGAGAGAGAGAGAAAAAAAGTTTTAGAGACGTAGAGCCAAAATGAGTGGAATATGATGCAATCACCTCCTTCTTGGGAACGTGGGGACCATTCCAGCAGCAAATCCTTTTTCTTCCTAGCCTTCAGCATCTTGCCAAACGGACTGGTGGGTCTTTACATCGTGCTCAGTGGCCGGCCACCGCCTCCCCACGAGAGGTGTGTGATCCCGGCGGACAGCATCATCGGCGAGCGCTGGAGGAATGTGTGAGTATTCCTCTGGTACAGCAGAATGGGGGTGCTGAAGAGAAGCTCGTGCAGCAGGCTACAGACTGGACCTCCTCCAGGAACTTCTCCCAGCCTCAGCCCAGACGAATCCCGATGTGGACGCCAACGTCAGCCAGATCGAGCAGGAGAGATGTGTGATGGACGGAAGTACAGCAAAAGAGATCTACCAGCCCACCAATCGTTACTGAGGTGAGCACACACACACACACACAGCATGGCACACTGAAATGAAGCACACAGTAAGTAACTGCACGTAGATTAATGAACGAGGAGTTCAGGTCTCCTGAACGAGGCAATGCTACATTATCATAGTAACAAAAAGCTAAAACTTTAAAAGGACGGTAGACGTGGCTCCAGTATGCATGATGTCAAATTGCACATCAAGCCCAGTTGCCTGCGCAGACAAGATAACAGATTTAGCCACTGTATGCATCATATGACGCACACACACACACACACACACACGCACACACACACACACATATACACACACACACACACACACACGCGCGCACACACACACACATACACACACACACACACACAGACACACACACACACACACACAGCATAGAGCTCATACACTTGAGCATGCAAAGTGCAGACACTGAGTACACTGACCTACACACACATGGGGACTAAAGAGTCCTGTGAGACACACACAATGGTGCACACACAATATCTAAGTGGAGGTAAATGAGGCTCTGGGACGCTTCTTTCAGTGAAACTGATGTCTCCCCAGTAGCATCTGGCTTTGAAGTCTGAGTTTCAGACTTGACACACTTTTTCTATGTTGAAGGAATATTCCACCTTTTTATTCCATATCTATGATCTCTGACATGTAAACATTGGTTATTCACTCTCTGATCTTTATATAAAAGCATTTTGTTCTTGCATGCATTTTCCTCATTCAAAACTCTCTAATTTTTGCTTTTATTTTAGCTCTAGCTAGCATAAGCTCTTGGAGTGTAAACTTGTCAGATAGCAACTCTTTGCTACTTTACTTTCCGTGCACTATGCTAAGCTAAATGTACAATTGTGGTTGCCAGGCTTAGAAAACGCATGCACTGAGACCAAAGCAAGTTTTTACCCATTTAAGTGCAACCTCAGGTAAGAGGGTGAATAAGCACATAAGAGGTGAATATCCTTTAAAACAAGAGAAGCAGCACAAATGAAAACATGCCAGAATCAAGCAGCTTGAAAATGGCCTGAGTCGTTGTTTCTCTCTTTTTAAGATATTTTTTTTTTGTGGGGGCTTTAGGACCTTATTTATTGGGCAGAACAGTGTAGAGCAGGGGTTTTCAACTGGTTCAAGTCCCAGGACCACCATTTTGACTACAAGTTGAGCCGGCCCACCCCTGTGTGAGGGGTAATATAAACAAAGGATTGCAAGAAATTATACAAAGAGACATTTTAGCCAGCAATCACCACATTTGCCCACGTATGCACTCTTACACTGCATTTGGAGTGTGCTTAGCGGTGCTTATTTCTCAAACCAAAGCTTTCAAATATCAAGTTCAATCACACCAAGCTGTGGTAATTGCAACCTCATGTCACGGACCCTCTCTGAATGTCTTCACGGACCACCAGGGGTCCACGGTTGCCGGACATAGCGCCGCCCATACTGCGAATGCTCATCCGTATCCATGGTCTGGGAACAGTCCTCTCGGGGCGTGTTTACATCGGTAGGGGAGTCTACCGGCCAATAAGCGAAGATGATTAGACCAGCTGTCCAATCGTTTCTCTAAACCAGAAGTGGACTCCCTCCCCCTGCGGCATAATCGCGTCAGGTTAAAGAACCTCCAGACCATGAATACGGATGAACAGCAGTATTGGTGGTCGGGCGTGCGTCAGGCTAGGTCCACGGACCCCCTGTTGAAAACCCATGGTGCAGAGAGAGCTATGTGGCAGCTATGGAGAGAGAGACAGGAAGGGGTTGGGGTGAGACAGCTGACCACGTGGTGGGAATCGAACCCTAGTCACTTTCTGGATTTGGTGTACGGCGCCTTAGCCAATGGAGCCGTTCCCGCAATGGCTATCTGTCAGTGAAGAAAATGTGACCCTCTAAAGTTCAACATTTCTGAACTTTGAGCGCGACAGGTAGAACAGCATGAAGGCAGTCACTACTATATCTCAACAATGTTTCATACAGTGACAAGCAAGTATTTTGACTTAATAAATCCTAAGATGCATGGAAAAAGGATCTGTCTACT
>JAODXP020000016.1:644547-714808 GCA_027497455.2 Sardinella longiceps | reverse complement strand
GGCCATCGGTTTGACAAGTGTGGTCTAGACTAACTTGGTGTCTGAAATAGTCTATGCTTTTCTTGGAAAGGGTTTAGAGATTTCTTCTTACTTTGTTTCCCCTACATGAAGGTGTGACAGAAATGCAGACATGTGTGGTGGCAGCATCAAGTGATGATTTCTTCGACAAGGCCTTCCGAGACCCGTGTCCTCAGATGGACAAGTACCTGGACATCACCTACGCCTGCACCTACTCCTGAATCACTAAACAACTCAACAACTCATCTCAGCACTATAATGTAAATCTCACTGATAATTTGATCTCAACACTAATATTAATGTAATCGACAGTGTAACGTCTCATGAATCAGACAGGCAAAGCTACAGAATGCCTGAGAATACTGTATATGTCACATTTTAATCTGAGTGTAACGGACTTCTACTGAATCAGACAGGCAAAGCTACAGAATGCCTGAGAATACTGTATGTCACTATTTAATCAGGGTAACTGACTTTTACTGGTGGTGGAGTGATGGAATTGAAGGTGAATCATCTTTGCATGTTAATCAATCAATCAACCAATCAATCAATCAATCAATCAACTATAGAGGAAGATGGGAACAATAAAGCATTCAGAACTGAGTCTGGTCTGTTTCCAATGTTTGGATAGTAATTTTGTTTCCATGTAACAATCTACAGAATGTGTTGGTGTGAGTTATCAAACAGGATGTGTTGGTGTGAGTTGTCAAACGGGATGTGTTAGAGTGAGTTATCCAACGGAATCTGTTAAGTAAGCAATAAATACCGGGAGGCCGATGGTAATGCTGGTTTTAGCACGGGTGTTGTTAGGCACGATGCGCAGCCGACACAGGATGAAGTGAGGATGAAGTGAAGCAACAAGCACAAGCAGATGCAAGCAGATGTAACGATACGTACCGTCAACCGGTGAAATTCCGACATGACTGAGGTTCTCTATCACTTGAGGTGAAGATGAATCACAATATATTTTCTCCCAGGTGAGAGAGACAGCATCAAAGCCCACAAGCACAGCAAACCTAGGCTATCAGAGTCATAATCAGAATCGTTTATTTTGCCAAGATTTTTCACAAGGAAAAAACAAGGATTTGTCTTAAAAGATGGCTAATATGGAATGCCATACTAAAATCAATTAATAAAAAACGTAATTAAAAATATCTCAATAAATAGAGTGATATATAAATAAATACAAATAGAAATGCAGTATACTAACTTTTCTCCAGTTTGTGCAAACCCCTCCCATTAGCCTACCAGGTTACCCGGCCAGAGCCAATGCAGTATATCATGATGGGAGGGGACAGCTGAGTTAGTGATGAAACTTCCAGTGCTGAACAGAATCATGTTCAGCACGCTCTCATGGTCTGAAGCGTCTGAGGGTGAAAACCCAGATAACTATTTCTGCATTCCAGCGCCTGAGCAGACTTCAGACTAAAATGCACCTGCTTGCAAACACATGCTTGCTTATCACTGACCATGAACAAATCATATCTCTTTTGGAATTAAATCACATGTTTGTTTTTTGATCTCTGACCGCAAACAAGGGTTTGGTATGTTCTTCCTGCTTCCTTGTTGTTGCTATAGCGACAGTAATGTACAGATGTATCAGTGGAATCACGACATTAATGTAGCAAAGCTGTAGCCTGATTCTCTCATCCACTTTCACATTGTTTCACTTCGTGCAGAGCGTCTGAAACATCTCCATTGGCAATCGTTTCCTCTCTAGAGAGCACTATGTGCTATGCAATGTTTTGAAACAATTTGCTACAGATATTAAAAATGTTTTGTTATCTTAACTCGAGGTTAGTGATGTCTGGGCGCAATATCGTGGGTTCAGTTTCTCACTCTGTTTGCTGAATTTGGCCCGCACAGATCTGTGTTGATGAAACGAAACTGCATTATTCTCTCCCTGACCATCTGGTGCAGGGGTTGGCAACCCGCGGCTCCAGGGCCACACACGGCTATTTAGCATCCCCTAGTGGCTCCCTGGAGGTTTTGCAAAAATGTGTGAAAATGGAAAAAGATGTTTTTTTTTTTTTAATGTTTTTCTTTTAAATATGCTTTCTTAGGGGGTAAACATGACACAAACATTCTTATGCTGTAAAAATGTATGTAGTTGTAAATATATTTAAAATACCGAATTTCAGAATGCCGCCAAATAGCAATATTGCGTCATTGCCCGCGAGACAGCACATGCGTTGTAAACAAACGGGTGTGTGAGTGATGGGCCATGGATTCAAAAGGCAAAAAGAGAAAGATTGCTGATGAGAACAGACAACTTAAGGAAGAATGGACTGAACAGCTTATGTATTGACAGTCTATGTTGCCTTGTATAAGGCTTTTAGATTTTTGCAGCTCCAGACAGGTATGGCTCTTTGAACACGTTGGGTTGCCGACCCCTGATCTGGTGGAAGAAAATGTAAAGAGTGGAGACAGTAGGCGGCAGCCATGCTGAGAAAACATTAATGACAATTTTCAATTCTTTACAAGACAAGCTGAGATAATATTAATCAATTTTTTATTAGACAAGCTGCGAGAGCATTAATCAATTCTTTACAAGACAAGCTGAGAGAGCATTAAGGACAATTTGTAATTCTTTAAAAGGGCAGCAATGCTGTGTTGTAAACTATCCATAAGATTTAAAGTGACATTCCACGATTTTGGAAATAAGCTAATTTTCCACCCCCCCTTCTGTTGTGGGTTAGAGAGTACTCTACTGTCAGCTGTGTGTTTCACTAAGCTAGTTCATGATTGGAAAAAATGCACAGGATTAAAAGAGCATTTAATTTGCTCTTTTGTTGACTATTCTGACTCAAAGAAAGCTTATTTGACAAAGCAATTTGCCCCCAAAATACATTAATGTCTTTCCTAAATGTTAGATTTACCTATTAGATAGTATATCCATTGCACATCATAATTTAGCAGACCTACTGGTGTGATTTACCTATTAGACTGTATATCCATTGCACATCATAATTTTAATAAGCTTACTGGCATAAGCTTACTGGCCTTAGTGCCCTTTATTTTGTATTGGCCTTTTGTAACTTAGACTTTTCAGTATGCAGTCCACAAATACATAAGTTTGGTCACTTGGCTTATAGTTATGTTATTCAATTAAATCAAAGGATTGATATTACAAATCATAATTGGACGCTTGACATTTTGACTTCATGATATTTCTTTAGCTCCTGACACTCTTCATGTGAGCCCCCATGCACTATAAGCGCTGCTGATGGTCAGTCTCTCATGTCTAAACATGATGTCATCTACTGACCTGACCTGCAGCTAGAGGGCGATATGGAGCTTATGCACTCTAAGCACTGCTGATGGTCAGTCTCTCATGTCTAAACATGATGTCATCTACTGACCTGCAGCTAGAGGGCGATATGGAGCATGCACTCTAAGCACTGCTGATGGTCAGTCTCTCATGTGTCTAAACATGATGTCATCTACTGACCTGACCTGCAGCTAGAGGGCGATATGGAGCTTATGCACTCTAAGCACTGCTGATGGTCAGTCTCTCATGTCTAAACATGATGTCATCTACTGACCTGACCTGCAGCTAGAGGGCGATATGGAGCTTATGCACTCTAAGCACTGCTGATGGTCAGTCTCTCATGTCTAAACATGATGTCATCTACTGACCTGACCTGCAGCTAGAGGGCGATATGGAGCTTATGCACTATAAGCACTGCTGATGGTCAGTCTCACGTGTTTGTCTAAACATGATGTCATCTACTGACCTGCAGCTAGAGGGCGATATGGAGCTTATGCACTATAAGCACTGCTGATGGTCAGTCTCTCATGTCTAAACATGATGTCATCTACTGACCTGCAGCTAGGGGGCAACCAGGAGCCTCAGGCCTCTGTCTACAGCAATGTGAGCATTAGAGGCCTCTGTCTACAGCAATGTGAGCATTAGAGGCCTCTGTCTACAGCAATGTGTGCATTAGAGGCCTCTGTCTACAGCAATGTGTGCATTAGAGGCCTCTGTCTACAGCAATGTGTGCTGCAACTTGCAATTATGTATACAGTTACAATACATATATATAATATCACGTGTCACTGAATAACACGTGTTAACTAAAAGAAAATTGTAAAAATAATAATTGAAATTTAAAAAAAAGGAAAGGGCTGCTAATTAGAGTAATACTTTAACAACATAATGAAATGATGAGTGGGAAACAATGGCTCTTGGTAAGGTGAATTTTGGAAAAACAAAACGGCAACTGAACGTGATTTAGACTAGTTTTACATAAGTTTAGTTGTTATATTGTTCTATGCGGACATTTTCAAGCAGTTATGGGCGACATCTGTGGGGGGACGCACCACCAAGTATTTGTGCTTAGGACACCCACATAATGCCGGCCCTGATCTTCTAGAAGCCTGAATTTCCTACAGAAAATACAAATAAAGTGTCTTCAGCACAGCAAAGCCTCTATCTCTGTCCTGATGTCCCAGTGACACTCAGTGTCCCAGTATAGTATGCGAAAGCACCAGTATACTTCAAATAGGACTACTATAGTATGGGGAAGTGCCTGTATACTTCACATAGGCCTACTATAGTATGGGGATGTATACTTCACATAGGACTACTATAGTATGGGAAAGTGCCTGTATACTTCACATAGGCCTACAATAGTATGGGAAAGTGCCAGTATACTTCACATAGGCCTAGTACTGTATGTAGATTTGAATGCTAGGCAGGGTTCCCACTAGCCTGGGAGTTCCCATGCTCCTTTGGCCATAGTCAGGCTAGGTTCCCACTCCAGACCAGACTTAAAACATTTCACGACTTCCCTGCCTGCCAAAAAGCAGAATTTCCATGACATCCCCTTAAAAGAATGATTGCACCGAGCAGAAAATGGATAAACTAGTCCTAACGTCCTCCCTTGAGTCTCCTTACTAACATTTAAATAGCATGAATCAACCAACCAGAGTGTAAATTTATTCCAGTTAAATTCAAAAATATTTACAAAAAAGATGGATGCGTGCCGTGGTGATACTAATAATAGCACAATCCCCTGATATTCCCTTTCTTTGCAAGCAAAATGGTCAAATTCCTTGACTTTCCCTTTATTGAAATTCTCTGATATTCCAGAAATTCCCTGACCCGGCGAGGTCTCCACTTTGACATGGGAGAGTATTCTGATTACGCCAGATACCGGAATATGGGCATATTATTTTAGCCTGACATAGCCCGCCCATAATACTGCTGTGTTCATCCGTATTCATGAACATTTGTATTATGGGCGGGCTATGTCAGGCTAATATTATTGATTTGACATCAGGCAGGAGTTTATTCCCGTGTGCGCAGAATATTATTCTTGCAACTTCGCTCACTGTTCTATCCCAGAGCCATATGTAGCCTGACATAGCTCGCCCATAACACTGCTGTTCTGAACAGCCGTGTTATGGGCGGGCTATGGTCAATGTGTTCTATCCACACTTGCTGCAAACTTCGTCCAAATCCCTTATGTCTGTCAGACAGACAAACGCTATTTTTAACCTCCTTAGCGGAGAAAGTAGCCTACTAATGATTAATAATGATAACGAGGCCTAATAATATTAACGAATATCCACAATGCGCCTGTGAGTCCCGTCGGCAGTAAGCAACTTAGTGAAATATTTGCGCATAGATGAGGTCCGACTCCGGCTTCCAACGGCGCCTTTCGAAAGTGAAACAGAGAAACCTTTTGTCCCGTCCCACTGCCGCCAGTAATATTACTGTAAAAGCAACGGGCAGTAGCCTATTAGGGGTGTAGACTGTAGACAATGCAAAATGTTCATGGATGTGTAACTGGAGTCGATGGTAAGGTAAGTTGGATACACATTCTTTTAACTCGAGCCGACATTCCAGACTACCGTGTGCTGACTCTCGTTTTCTTGTTTGCTGACAGTGGAACATAACATCCCTGAGACTAGAATGCAAAACGAATCGAGAGGTGGAAGATGGGAAAAATTTTGAACAGGAAGAAAACAGGAAGGCACATCTCCTGGACATGTTAAACCTGGTAAAAGTTTTTCTAAATTTATACGAAAGAGCTGCATGAGAACGCTAATTGTCAATAGGACCCTTTTTAATCTGGATAAAAAAGACGTGGATTTGAAAACCCATTCTTTGCTCTCTGGACCAGTGGATCGAAAGTGGATTATAGTAGAAAACCATTGCATTTCTAATAATTGGATCACTTTGATGCAGATTAAACTATTTATTTAGCCTAAACTATTGAACAACTGGGCCCAAGTCTGAGAGAAAAAGGGTAAGTCCTGATAGAGAGGCAGAGGGCTGCGCCATGGCCGCTGTCCAGCAGCGGAAAACAAGCCTATAGCTGTAGGGAGCGCATTTCCTCCGCAAAAAAAAACAAAACAAAACAAAAAAAAACTGCATTATCTGATGACCTGGAATAACTCTCAATAGGCTGCAGTTATTCACTATTTAAAGGGAAGGACCGCCCCGGCTCAAATGCTCAATAGGACTTCCCAACTCTTTCTCAAAATATGCCATTGCCAAAAAATGCCATTCCATAACTTCTCTGCAAGTGTAGTGGGCTATTTGTTTGATGTAGCCTAATTAAGCTAATAGTGTTAGTGTCCAGAAATAGACAATTGCCCACAGGTAGCCTAAAACAGGTATGCTTGCATATACACAACCTCCCTTATTTTACTGGTAGGCCTATGGCTCTGATCAAATACCTACACAGCATTCTGCATAAATAAATTAATAATCTCTCTCTCTCTCTCTCTCTCTCTCTCTCTCTCTCTCTCTCTCTCTCTCTCTCTCCTTAGTTGTGTAGCCTATGGTGTGTATGAGTCTGGTCTCTGCTCAGCATGAGTGCTGCTGTGTTGGTCTCTCTAATTCTCTGCTTCACCCCTCCACATCAGGTACAGCCGTTTATAACCATTTATAATGTGTAAATATGTAAATACTATGTGTTATAGGCTACCTATAACAACATCGGCAGGGCACAATGTAAAATGATTATAGCATGATTCACAGCATGATTGTAAACCCTGATTTAAACATATTCATCTGATGAATATTGTGCCTCTGTTAATGTCTCTCTGGTGAATATTACAGTGTGTGTGTGTGTGTGTGTGTGATTGTCTCTCTGGTGAATATTACAGTGTATGTGTGTGTGTGTGTGTGTGTGTGTGTGTGTGTGTGTGTGTGTGTGTGTGTGTGTGTGTGTGTGATTGTCTATCTCTGGTGAATATTACAGTGTGTCTGTGTGTGTGTGTGTGGGAATGTCTCTCTGGTGAATATTACAGTGTATGTGTGTGTGTGTGTGTGTGTGTGTGTGTGTGTGTGTGTGTGTGTGTGTGTGTGTGTGATTGTCTATCTCTGGTGAATATTACAGTGTGTGTGTGTGTGTGTGTGTGTGTGTGTGTGTGTGTGTGTGTGTGTGTGTGTGTGTGTCTCTCTGGTGAATATTACAGTGTGTCTGTGTGTGTGTGTGTGTGATTGTCTATCTCTGGTGAATATTACAGTGTATGTGTGTGTGTGTGTGTGATTGTCTCTCTCTGGTGAATATTACAGTGTATGTGTGTGTGTGTGTGTGTGTGTGTGTGTGTGTGATTGTCTCTCTCTGGTGAATATTACAGTGTATGTGTGTGTGTGTGTGTGTGTGTGTGTGTGTGTGTGTGTGTGTGTGATTGTCTCTCTCTGGTGAATATTACAGTGTATGTGTGTGTGTGTGGATGTCTCTCTGGTGAATATTACAGTGTATGTGTGTGTGTGATTGTCTCTCTGGTGAATATTACAGTGTATGTGTGTGTGTGTGTGTGTGTGTGTGTGAATGTCTCTCTGGTGAATATTACAGTGTGTCTGTGTGTGTGTGTGAATGTCTCTCTGGTGAATATTACAGTGTGTGTCTGTGTGTGTGTGTGTGTGTGTGTGTGTGTGTGTGTGTGTGTGTGTGTGTGTGTGTGTGTGTGTGTGAATGTCTCTCTGGTGAATATTACAGTGTGTCTGTGTGTGTGTGTGGATGTCTCTCTGGTGAATATTACAGTGTGTGTGTGTGTATGTGTGTGTGTGTGTGTGAATGTCTCTCTGGTGAACATTACAGTGCGTGTGTGTGTCTCTGTGTAAATGTCTGTCTCTGGTGAATATCACAGTAGGCCTATCTCTCTGTGTGAATGTCTGTCTCTGATAAATATTGTGCCTCTGTAACTGTCTTTTATCTGTGTTGTCTCTGCAGGCTTTGAGGTGGTTGGTGGATCTGTAGAGGGTATGGTAGGTAAAGATCTGGTCCTGCCCTGCTCCCTCAAACCCCCCATCAGTGCAGTGGACATGGAGGTGGTGTGGCTGATTGGGAGCGATGTGGTCCATCATTATAAAAACCACCAGGACAAGCTAGACCAGCAGCTCCTAGCCTACAGGGGCAGGACCAGTCTGATCAGAGATGGACTGCAGAGAGGAAACATCTCCCTGAAGATCATAGCAGTCAGACTCTCAGACGCTAAGACATACAGGTGCTACATCGCAGCTCAGTCTGGGACTTATGAGGCTCCAGTGCACCTCAGAGTTAATGGTGAGTCTCACAGCAAACCATTAGCAAAGCTAAACGCTATGGGGCAGTATTATTAGCAAAGCTAAACACTATGGGGAAGATATATTAGCAAAGCTAACCGCTATGGGGGAAGATATATATTAGCAAAGCTAAACGCTATGGGGACATATATATTAGCAAAGCTAAACGCTATGGGGCAGTGTTATTAGCAAAGCTAAACGCTATGGGGGCAGTATTATTAGCAAAGCTAAACACTATGGGGGCAGTGTTATTAGCAAAGCTAAACGCTACGGGGAAAGATATATTAGCAAAGCTAACCACTAGCAAAGCTAAATGCTATGGGGGAAGATATATATTAGCAAAGCTAAACGTTTTTGGGGAAGATATATATTAGCAAAGCTAAATGCTGTGGGGAAGATATATTAGCAAAGCTAAACGCTGTGGGAGCACTTATAGTGGGGTGGATAATGGTGTGTCTCACTGCTTACCATTAGCAAAGCTAAACGCTATGGGGAAGATATATTAGCAAAGCTAACCGCTATGGGGGAAGATATAGTGGGGTGGATAATGGTGCGCCTCACTGCTAACCTATGGGGGACAGATAGAGTGGGGTGGGTAAGCTAAACAATTTGTGCACTTTGTGATAAAAGCATAAAATTTGGTACACTTATAGCCAAAAGCCAAAGGTAGATAGTAGATTTTATGCATCATAGCTGTAGGACTGTGTTTTGAAGATTAGCAAGCTAGCTAGCTCGCTTCTGTACAGATTTTCATCCTTGTTCTAAATGAAAGCAATTGAGATTATCCAAACCTTCTTGAAAGAGTTTCAGGAAAGTTTACATATCATATAAATTGTAGCATCCTTCTGTACAAAAGTACTGTTCAGCCCAACCTCCTCTGCTGTCTTCCCTGGTTCTTGCTGCCAACAGCAACAAACTTACACGCATCATTCACACCGCAGCCAAAGCAATATAATAGGCCTCCCCACCCCTAATCTCCTCAGACCTCAACAGTAAACCCACTGAGAACAGAGCACAGATCATTTTCTGTTTGTGATGTATACATCACACCACCACCACTCTGTTTCTGTTCTCCCCGTCTCCCCAGCTGTGGGCTCACCTCCCAACATCACTACTGAGAGTCTGAACAACGGGAGTGTGAGTCTGCAGTGTGAATCTACTGGCTGGTTCCCTGAGCCCCACATGGAGTGGATGGACAGCAGAGGAAGGGTTCTCCCAGCCGATGCTCCACATGACCAGCCGACAGCAGCAGCAGCAACAGGTCCCAATGGGACACACAGCCACTCTGAGGATGGGTTCACCATCAGACGCAGCACCACTGTGAGTGAGGCGGATGGTAGCAGCTTCCTCTGTAGAGTCTACAGCCCAGTAAGCCCCCAAGAGATTAAACTGCAGGAGGTGAAAGTCCCACGTAAGTATATCGGCCTTTGCTCATGATCCGCAGCATGTAGCAGAAGTGAGTTTGTTAGAATCAGAGAAGCATGTAGTGGGAGCTAGTAGTTTAGCATGTAGTGGGGGTGAGTGAAGTGAGAGGTGGAGTTGCACCATGTCTGTTTTATCTACTCACCGACTGCACTGGACCCCCCCCCACACACACACACAAAAAACAAACAAACAAAAAAAAACAAATGCATAGATGTTCTCCCTTTTAAATCCATGCTGGACTCTATTAACTCATGTCCACTGAGGTGCTTCCAGTGCTGTTTCAGGGCCAGGGCCAAATCTCCAACTAGTTTTCCAGCTCTGGAAAGCAGGCTCCAACTCGGCACCAACTGAAAGCTGAGTCCAGATACTACTGGTCTCAATATCTGGACACACTATGGGGTCTTGACCGTGTTGATGACTGAATGTGTGTGTGTGTGTGTTTCAGGGCTCCTGTATGCTCACCCAAGACATCACTTGGTTATCATGGCTCCCATCCTGCTGATCCTCACTGCGTGTGGGGTACTGGCATCTTACCTGTGCACAGGTACTGCTATCATGTGGACTTTTGGACATTCTCAGGCTCATTAGAAGAGCAACATGTAAAATAAGCTTTTATGTTGTAAATATTTATGGAGGTTTATGCTTAAAGAACAACAAATAACGTTGTTTGAACTTTTGGACTTTCTCTGAGTCATTAGAAGAGTAACATGTAAAATATGCTTTCTTTGTTGTTTTGTCATTAGAAGAGCGACAGCAATATGTTTTTATTGTAAATATTTATGGAAGTTTATGCTTCAATAATAGCATGACAAATATTATCTCTTATTATACCTTATTTCTCTCCTCAGGTATCTATCTGTATAAACAGTGGGTGATCTCCATGTTTACATGGGCACATGCTGATAGTCATCTACCTGGTAAAGACATCAAGACCTACATAGAACCCCTCATTATCCATAGACACAAAGAAAAAGAAAAGTGCCAAGCCAGTCAGAATGACTATGAGGAAATCAAGCTTGGCAAGCTCTTATCTTCTGAAAAGAGTCAGAATGTGGTTGTTCTTCAGGGCCACTCTGGATACGGCAAGTCCATCACCACTCGCAAGATCATCTGTGACTGGGCGTCAGGGAGACGATACACTGAGAAGTTTGACTTGGTCATTCTCCTGAAGTGTAAAGAACTGGACATGCAGGAGAAGTGGAGTCTGTTGCAACTGATCCACTGTCCCCTGAAGTTCTCACTTGTCATAGAGACTATTCTTAAGAACACTCCACAGAAGGTGCTGTTTATTATTGATGGGTTTGATGAACTGAATCTATCAGCACCAAAGCCCATCTCCGATCTCCCCAGTCAGCCCTTCACCAGAGCGCCCCCTGCAGACACTATCCAGGCACTGCTGGGTGGACGCATCCTGCCTGAGTCCTTCCTGCTGGTCACCACCAGACACACTGCAGCTGAGAGGCTGAGAGAAATACTCAGGCACAGGGAGCAACAGGAGCATTGCTTCACTGAGATCCTGGGTTTTGATAAGGTGAAGGTGAAGAATTACATGTCCAAATTCCCCTTTAAGTATGCTCATTGGAATGATGTGTATGATGATGTCAGTTCCAACGATGTCTTGCTCTCCTCTTGTTTTATCCCTGTTCTGTGTTGGTTGGTCTGCTCAGTTGGCTGTGGCAGAGGCAATCTCTCAGAACTGAAGAATGTTACATCCATATTTTTTCTCTTTGTATCAGCGGTTCTGAAAGATGCTGGCATGCACAAAATTGAAACTCTGAGGGTTCTTGGGAAAGTGGCAAAAGAGGCAACCTGGAATAAGAAGATGCTCTTTGATAAAAAGAGCATTCAGAATGACAAAGTTTCTGGCCTTGAAAAAATCCCCCTTCTTCAGAGGATTTGTACCAGGAAAAAGGTCATGTACAGTTTTGTTCACCAGACCATGCAGGAGTTTTTCGCAGCTCTCTATTTCATCACCTTAGCAGAACCTGAGATACAGAGTGAAGTGAAGAATTTGTTGAGTTCCGTGAATACGAACGCAGACAAATCCCTACATCTGCTGCCTGTCATCCGCTTCCTGTTTGGCCTCTCTAGCACGTACCTGAGACAGTCACTTGTGAGCGTCTTCTCCTTTGACCAGGCCACAGTCAATGCAGTCTACGAGCAACTCAAGAACTGGATTCAGGATTCAAAAGTTAAAGAAATCATTTCTAGAAGTCACCAAATGCTGATGTTCCAGTATCTCTATGAGCTCCATGAGCCAGACTCTGTGAAGGCAGCTATGGGGAATTACAGACCAGTACAAATCATCTCATCTCCACTGAAGAGGATGGACTGTCAGCCGTTAATCTTCTGCCTGCAGAAGGAACCCAACTTCCAACACATGGATCTCAGAGACTGCAACCTCACTTCTGAAAAGCTGGAGCTGCTTAAGCCTGCATTGGCTGACCTGCAGTGTAAGACATTTGGGTGAGTAGCAACAATGTTGTCTTTGTAGCAATTATACCCGAGCTGGCTAATCCTAATTAGGGTTAGTAGCAGTGATGTCCATGCTGTTTTATCCTTATTGTCAAGCACTGGGTGAGTATCAATGATACACCAGTGCGTCATTGAATCCTGCTTGTTGGTTCCTATTGATTCCTATGAATCTAACTCATCCCCAGAAGTAGCTTCTCAATGGAAATCCATTGGGGGGACCCTTCCTAGATAACACCAACTATGAGAACTTGCCTTCCTTTTTATAACCTTACTGAAAACCTGCTAAGACCAAGACACTGTGTGCAGTACCCAGTGCTGAATATGTGTGTGTGTGTGTGTGTGTGTGTGTGTGTGTGTGTGTGTGTGTGTGTGTGTGTTTAACCACAAGGTGTTAAATTAGTGAATAACTCCTTTATACTGTTAAAGCAGAAGTTCAGTGATCATAAAGAAATATGACTTATAGCAGTTTCATCATTGTTTTTTCATGTCACTCACAAGAAATCCAAAATAACGCTAGAAGCTGCTAGAAGTCATATTGTGGTGATATTTATATTAGCATATCAGTGAACACTATAGACCACTCTGCTAGAAGCTGCTAGAAGTCATATTTCGTGGATATTCGTGTCAGCATATCAGTGAACACTACAGACCACTCTGTGTGTTTCATACATTTGTAAACAAATGTTTAATGCTAATTGCCATATAAACTGAACTTCTGATGTTAAGTGATCCAAACTCTGTTTGGTGTTTTGTCTGCAGACTGGATGTGAAGGACCTATCAGATGCTGATGTTGATAATCTGCTCTCAGCTCTGGGGAAAGGACGGATCCTGAGGAGACTGAGGTAATTACTCAGTACTGATGTCAGACACGGCAGAATTATGTCTGTGCCATATGTGTTCTTCCCTGATCACTGTGTGGTGGAAAATAGGAACGTCATCAAGATATAACAACATGCTGTGAGAGTAGGGAAAGCATTTCTTACTTTGAGACATTGCACATATTATATAGAAATTAGAATGGGGTTGTAACTGCCAGGTAGTGCCTGAATAAAGATCCTTAACCCCTTCACAATAGTTAAGATCAAACTCCTTGCACCTTGGGGCATGTGTATGATTTTTTTAATGAGCTTGGGTGTGAGCTGAATGAATCTGATCTCAGCTCTGAGGTCAGGAAGTGGCAGATGTCTTCATCACTTCTTCTCTATGACTCAGATGTGGGAAATGAACACATCATAAATTACATAAAGCAATTCTTTGAGTGTTCTACTTTTTTCAGTGAATGAATGACTGCTATTATTCTCTTCCAGAGTGGAGAACAGCCAGCTGTCAGATGAGAGTGTTCAGCAGATCCTCAGCACTCTAAAAGATCAGAAGTCTGTGGGTTCAGTTCATCTCTCGGTGAAGACAGTCAGTTTAGACATGGCAGAGAAGCTGATAGAGCATGTATGCAGTGCTACAGTCATGGGCATCATGAGGTGAGAGACACTGCAGAGATTACTCTAGAACATCTGTCATTTATCCACCTCATGCTGTCACAGGATACATAAAACAGGGTTCCCACGGGTCAGGGAATTTCTGGAATATAAGGGAATTTCAATAAAAGCTGTTCTAGACAGGGAAAGTCAGGGAATTTGACCAATTTGTTTGGAAAGTCAGGGATTATCAGGGATTATCAGGGAAAATGGCATTTAAGTGTTAGGAAGTAGACACAAGGGAGGACATTGGGACTCGTTTGGCCGTTTTAAATTCTGCTCGGCCCCAGATCGTTTTAAATGGCCTTTTCTGCTCGGCCCCCGATCATTTTAAATGGCCTTTTCTGCTCGGCACCAGATCGTTTTAAATGGCCTTTTCTGCTCGGCACCAGATCGTTTTAAATGGCCTTTTCTGCTCGGCACCAGATCGTTTTAAATGGCCTTTTCTGCTCGGCACCAGATCATTTTAAATGGCCTTTTCTGCTCGGCACCAGATCATTTTAAATGGCCT
The DNA here is from genome assembly GCA_027497455.2 of Sardinella longiceps. NCBI lineage: Eukaryota > Metazoa > Chordata > Actinopteri > Clupeiformes > Clupeidae > Sardinella > Sardinella longiceps. Next base: position 700,379 of record JAODXP020000016.1, on the reverse strand, counting down.
TTTCTGCTCGGCACCAGATCATTTTAAATGCCCTTTTCTGCTCGGCACCAGATCATTTTAAATGCCCTTTTCTGCTCGGCACCAGATCATTTTAAATGACCTTTTCTGCTCGGCCCCAGATCATTTTAAATGCCCTTTTCTGCTCGGCACCAGATCATTTTAAATGGCCTTTTCTGCTCGGCACCAGATCATTTTAAATGGCCTTTTCTGCTCGGCCCCCGATCATTTTAAATGGCCTTTTCTGCTCGGCACCAGATCGTTTTAAATGGCCTTTTCTGCTCGGCACCAGATCGTTTTAAATGGCCTTTTCTGCTCGGCCCCCGATCGTTTTAAATGGCCTTTTCTGCTCGGCCCCAGATCATTTTAAATGGCCTTTTCTGCTCGGCACCAGATCATTTTAAATGGCCTTTTCTGCTCGGCACCAGATCATTTCTTTCACAGGAGGTAATGGAAATTTAGCTTTTTGGTCAGGGAAAGTCATGGAAATATCAGGGAATTTAAAGTCTGATCTGGAGTGGGAACCCTGATAAAACTCTCCGTTAAAACCGGTTTGGTTTTGACTGGCTTGAGTGTATGTGACATAAGATATAACTGGTTTGGTTTTGACTGATATTGTGATCCTGTGATGGATAAACTTTTATATTGTTTGTGACAGTGTGAAGGTTTCTGATATTGTGTTTGGGTTGATTGTGTGTGTATGTGTGTGTGTGTGTGTGTTTGGGTTGATTGTTTGTGACAGTGTGAAGGTTTCTGATATTGTGTTTGGGTTGATTGTTTGTGACAGTGTGAAGGTGAAGTGTGTGTGTGTGTGTGTGTGTGTGTGTGTGTGTGTGTGTGTGTGTGTGTGTGGGTTGATTGTTTGTGACAGTGTGAAGGTGTCTGATATTGTGTTTGGGTTGATTGTTTGTGACAGTGTGAAGGTGTCTGATATTGTGTTTGGGTTGATTGTTTAATATATACGTGTGTGTGTGTGTGTGTGTGTGTGTGTGTGTGTGTGTGTGTGTGTGTGTGTGGGTTGATTGTTTAATATATACGTGTGTGTGTGTGTGTGTGTGTGTGTGTGTGTGTGTGTGTGTGTGTGTTTGGGTTGATTGTTTGTGACAGTGTGAAGGTTTCTGATATTGTGTTTGGGTTGTGTGTGTGTGTGTGTGTGTGTGTGTGTATGTGTGTGTGTGTGTGTGTGTATGTGTGTGTGTTTGGGTTGATTGTTTGTGACAGTGTGAAGGTTTCTGATATTGTGTTTGGGTTGTGTGTGTGTGTGTGTGTGTGTATGTGTGTGTGTGTGTGTGTGTGTGTGTGTGTGTGTTTTATATTGTTTGTGACAGTGTGAAGGAGTCCGGACAGGCAGAAGACGGTCTATGCTCATCCCTCTATGTGGAGAAAGATGTTCTGTGTACCACGTGAGCTCTGACACACACACACACACACATACACACACACACACACACACACACACACACACACACACACATACACACACACATACAAAGAGAAAGCATTTAAAACAGTATTCAATATATGTTGTATGTAAAACACATGACATGCCTGATACTAAATATATACGTGTGTGTGTGTGTGTGTGTGTGTGTGTGTGTGTGTGTGTGTGTGTGTTCGGTGTTTAGTGTGGGGGTAGAAGACCAGGACTCCTGTGTCTCTGTGACTGTGGACTCGTCTCAGACGCACAAAACTACATGGACAAGATTCCTCTCCTCATGGTCTGACAAACACACACACACACACACACACACACACACATACACACTTACATAAAGTGACACTCAGAATGTCTACCTCTAGGAATTGGAGATTGCAACCAAATAAATGGTGTGTGTGTGTGTGTGTGTGTGTGTGTGTGTGTGTGTGTGTGTGTGTGTGTGTGTGTGTGTGCTTCTCCTGTCCTAGGTGTGAGCAGGGTGTGTGTGTGGAGACGCTGCTCTCCTCTCCAGAACTGAAGTCTCAGATGAAAGAGATCAATGTGAGGAGCAGCCAGATGCCTGATATTCACTCCCTCATCAATGACTGCCCCCGCCTACAGGAGATCAAGCAAGTGTGTGTGTGTGTGTGTGTGTGTGTGTGTGTGTGTGTGTGTGTGTGTGCGCGCGTCCTCTCTCTCTCATCAACGACTGCCCCGGCATACAGGAAACCAAGTCAGTGTGTGTGTGTGTGTGTGTCCGCTCCCTCATCAATGACTGCCCCCGCCTACAGGAGATCAAGCAAGTGTGTGTGTGTGTGTGTGTGTGTGCGTCCTCTCTCTCATCAACGACTGCCCCGGCATACAGGAAACCAAGTCAGTGTGTGTGTGTGTGTGTGTCCGCTCCCTCATCAACGACTGCCCCAGCATAAAGGAAATCAAATAAGTGTGTGTGTGTGTGTCCTCTTTCTCATCAATGACAACCCTTACCTACAGGAGATCAAGTCAGTGTGTGTGTGTGTGTGTGTGTGTGTGTGTCTACAGTTGGTCGGTGGAGAAGTGCGGGCTGCTTTCATCTCTCTCAGTCAAGAAGGACAACATGCTCAGGTACACACACACACACACACACACACACAAACACACACACACACACACACACACACACACACAACACACACATTTTATAGGATTCCACCAATTTGTTGGTGATTTTTTGATCAAAATGCCTGATTTTGTAACGGTATTTTCTATGTATTTGTGAGGACATTTGTGATATTTTTCACTTTAAACACCAAAAATACTAGGCCTGATGACTTCACCAAAAATACTAGGTCTGATGACTTCACCAAAAATACTAGGCCTGATGCTCTCCCATCACTGCTTCTCCCAAATGAAATTGGGCTACTGGAGAAATTCATGTCTGATTATAGCCTAGCTAAATCCTGGAGCTTCTGGAAGACTTGGGACGTGAAAATCCTTTCCAAAGCCTACATGACAAATCAGCAGATTCTCATGGTCATGAATGAGAGACGTGCCATCGGTAAAACAGCTTTGTTGAAATTCTAAATTCTAAATTCTGAAATTCTTCGTTGAAATTCTAAACTTTCAAATTTCATTCATTGACATATTTTGCACTAGCCTGGCAATCGGCAAACTAAAATCACAAGTGATATTTAGTCTGGAGTTGCACTCTATTGCTTTTCTCGTAGTGGAAGTGTTGTTTACGATTGTCCACAGCCGATTATTGGGCGCTACGAATGTCTATCATAGCGTCTGTACATAACTCAGAGCCAATACCAGAGCCACCATGTGACGTAGAATGCAGTCAAGGGCCGTGCTAGTCCCTTTTTGTTCTGTGATTGGATACCGAAAGCAGGCGAGAAAATCGGCCATGGTCACCATGCTTCTTTGCAGAGTTAAAAAGAAATTGAGCGCGCAAAGGAGCATGGGAACTCCCAGGCTAATTTTGCACAATATATGCAGCAAATATAATGTAGGAGTAGTCACAAAATGTTGCAATAAATTATTGATTTAAGCCACCACAAAATCACGAAAACTGGAGGGTCTGTATACAGTAGCCTATAGATCATGTTTTCAAAAACACTTATTCTCTTTTTCACAGACTAAATTTCATGTCATGTCATTACTTTTGCTGTTTTCTGACTTAACAGGTGTGTGTGTGTGTGTGTGTGTGTGTGTGTGTGTGTGTGTGTGTGTGTGTGTGTGTGTGTGTGTGTGTGCGTATGTGTGTGTGTCTGTGTCCAGGCTAACTGTTGGACTGAGCTCCCCTCTCTCGTCCCCAGCTGTGTCTCTGCTCTCTCTCTCCTCCCCCTCCCCCTCCTCCTCCTCCTCTGCTCAATCCTGCCTCAGCAACATCAACAGACTCCTGCAGGACCTTCAGCAGGGACCAGCCACTCAGGGTGGTGTAGGGGCCCCGGACTCCCCATCCTGCTCCAGTGAGGGTGGTGTAGGGGCCCCTGACTCATATAAGGGTGGCGTAGACACACTGGACGCCCTGTTCTCCTTCCTGCGGTCTGTGTCTGGTCTGAGAGAGGTGGACCTGAGAGTGGCCAACCTGACACACACATGGACTCAACACGTCCTCACACTCATCAAGGAACAGCCATCTCTGCAAGCAGTAAAGTAAGAATGCCCCCTCTCACACACACAACGAGACAGCCTACTCTGCAAACAGTGACAAAAGAAATCACCCCCCCTTCTCTCTCTCTATGTGTGTGTGTGTGTGTGTGTGTGTGTGTGTTCCACAGTATTTCTGCTGGTTGTTATGTCCTTCATGATGGTCGGCCATATTGGCATGCCAGTGGTGTTGTGGAGCGGGAAGGACTCACAATACTGATGGAGTCTCTCGAACGGGACAACTGCACCGTCACTATAATTGGGTATTTATCACTCTGTGTGTGTGTGTGTGTGTGTGTGTGTGTGTGGACTCACACTACTGATGGAGTCTCTCGAACGGGACAACTGCACTGTCACTGTTACTGGGTATTTATCACTGTGTGTGTGTGTGTGTGTGTGTGTGTGTGTGTGTGTGTGTGGACTCGCACTACTGATGGAGTCTCTGGAACAGGACAACTGCACTGTCACTATAGCTAGGTATTTATCACTGTGTGTGTGTGTGTGTGTGTGTGTGTGTGTGGACTCACACTACTGCTGGAGTCTCTCGAACGGAACAACTGCACCATCACTATTATTGGGTATTTCTGGGTATTTATCTGTGTGTGTGTGTGTGTGTGTGTGTGTGTGTGTGTCCTAAAAGGCTCCTGGATTGGCCCCTGCAGAGGAGAAGGTTTCTCCCAAATGAGCCCGTGAAGATCACCATCAAAGAGAACACCTATGATGTACATCCTGCTGGGATCAGCTAGTGTGTGTGAGTGTGTGTGTGTGTGTGTGCGTGTGTTTTCATATGTTGTTGGTGCACATCGAACATTTGTATTCTGCAACTCTAGATTATTGGGATATATCGTACAGAACAATATTGGAATACATAGAATTCATCACACATGATATTCGAATATCAGGATATATCAAACCTGGTTAATATTGGGACATATCGCACCTGTAAAATATTGGGATATAAAATTCATCACACCAAGAGAATTTGAGATTTATTACACCGTTAGAATATTGAGATTCACCACAGCTGTAGAATAGTGGGATATATGGCAGCTGTAGCATATTGGGACATATCGCTCATGTGGCATATTGGAATATTATTACACAGTAGAATATTGGGATATATCACACCTGTAGAAAATTGTTATGTGATATATCACACCTGTGGCATATTGGGATATATCATACCTGTAGAATATTGCGATATATCTGTGGCATATTGCGATATATCACAATTGTGGTATTTTGGGGTATAAGGGACTTGGTGGAAGCCACAGTTGTTAATCTCCTGTCACACCAGTGAAAAAAAAGGTTGAGATGTATCACAGTATCACACCTACAGGATTTTGAAATATATCACACCTGGAGAACATTGGGATATATCACACCTATAGAACATTGGGATGTCTAAAACGGATATCTCCACACCTGTGTTATGATTGGCTGAATCATGTTCTATGCTTATGCAGTGGGGATACTGCAGTATTAGTCTTTTATTGTTGTTTACTTGTCAGCACACTGTTTTAAAACTCAGCACTTTTATCACGGTTAATTCACTCAGCCTACAATGTTTTTATTTATGTCTCGTGTTTCATATCTTGTTTTTTTCATGTGAATGTTAAATCACTTAATGACTGAACTTTGGCAACTTTTTAACACAAATTATGAAAATAATTGATTTATTGCTTTGTCATATTAAAATTGACTTTAAATGAATGAATGCAGTTGTTCTCTAATGTTAAAATCTAATAATTCAAATAATTGTTTAATTTGTCAAAAACATGCCTGCCATGCCTGTATTGAAACAGAAAACAGATACTAGACTAGAATGGGCCTAATGCAAACCTATGCCAGCTACTGTACCTACCAAAGCCTCAGACTAAATGAAATTAGTTGAATTGAAATGCAATCACAGTGCTACTGTCTGAAACAGTTACCTAATAGAATAGAATAGAATAGAATAGAATAGAATAGAATAGAATATTTATAATAGAATAGAATAGGATATTTATAATATAATATAATATAATATAATATAATATAATAAAGCCTGGGGCTAGGGTTAGGGTTAGGGTTAACCCTAACCCTAGCCCTAACCCTTGCTGAAATTAGCCAAGTGAGCAGCTAATTGACTGGGCTAATAAAATATCTATCTATCTATCTAGATAGATAGATAGATAGATAGATACATATAGATAGATAGATATTATATATATATGGGCAATTCCACGGAAAAGTAAACCTCACCTTAAAAATTTAAGTCTCTCCTACATGGACATACAAATTCTTTCAGAAAACTTCCAATACAAAAAAGTATTGTCTCAATGTAAATATTCAACTGAGCAAGTTTCGAAAGGATATCTGTTTGTTAAAATTTTTACCCTATTCAGCTCTAAGTCTATGGAGGGGCTTATAATGGGCATAAGTGGGTGATAACACACACAAAGCGGCAATGCTATCAGTTATTTTTTATTGTTGTATTACTATTTCTGTCGTTACAGGTTAAAATCCACCGTTCACAATTGTTTTGTATCATTTTGGAGGGTTTTTCCATGCGTCACGTCCATAACTTCACATCCATAACGCCATTTCTCCCAATGAAAACCAACTTTTTTTACATTTACATTTGAAATTAAGTTTTTCTCTGTCTTTACTGAGGTGTCCTGTTTGGAATGAATGTAATAATATTTACATTTCTTTTTCGTCACATCCATAACGCAAATTGAACGGCTCCTATTCTTATAATGTAAATCATGATATAAATTTTTTGTGTTTGCCTATATTCAGCCATGGAGTTTGCATAAGAATATGAACAAAATTGTGAAATACTGCTAGGTTTACGGAGGTTATGTGGCATTTTGTTCATCAATAATGCATGAAAATGTCACGTCCATAACGCTGGAATTGCCCTATATATATATATATGTATACGTATATATACCAGCCCAGTGAGCAGCTGAAGAGGGAGGGGTTTAACGGCACATGAGGAGCACAGAGCTCGTCTGCTGATAACGACGGTGCAGTCAGTGGACACAACTTTAGTTCTCTGGGTCGATCCCTGATTTCTCTAGGCTACTAATGTTGACATGAGGAACAGAGCTCTGGTCTGGTGCCATCAAAGACTTCCGTCCCTGTGGGATGCTATTGATTGAAGCTGATATGGTAAGACTTCCGTCCCTGTGGGATGCTATTGATTGAAGCTGATATGGTAAGTTACTGAGACTTTGCAAGTCTGTTTTGTTTTTTTGCAAACAGCCGCTTGAATGTTATTTATTTTTCTGTGGTGGAAATTCATTCTATTGTGTGTAGACAGATTAGCCTACCGCACACTTAGTGTCATACAACTCAGTCACAGTATTTTGGCCATGGCAAGACTTTATTCAACACAGGGCTGAACAAGCAGTTATAGTAAAGTTATACTGGCTAAGGGCCTACTGAATTATATCATATAGTCACGTAGCCTATAGGGACTCATTGGCATCATATACATCATATCATATATATCCACATACAGTAGGCATTAGGACTCTCATTCAGACTATGGGCTACAGCTTACTGCATCATAAACCTGACTGACTCCTAAAAATGGAGGAAAAGTGGAACATCCATTGAAGCCCATTGTGTGTGTGTGTGTGTGTGTGTGTGTGTGTGTGTTAGCACTAACAAATATACATACTGTATTTATTTTAAAGGGGCAATTGTTGCATGATTTGCAGAAACATTGAGAAGCTTATGTGTATATACGTTTATGTGTACGTATTATTTTCCTTGTATATAAAGCCTATAAATAGGCCCAAGACCCCATTGGAGTGAAACATTTTGGGATTGATTTTTAAAGTCTTTTGATAGACGTACCTTTGGACCTTGTCAGGAGATTTGGACAAGGCGTTGAAACGGTTTGACTGGTCAAACAGGAGAGGCAGCTAGATGAAGGCATCTCTAATGCACTGCTGTTTCTGTCTCACAGACGGGTTTAAGGGACCTCATGTCCAGGAAGATGTGATCTGCTGAGCAAAGTTAGTGTACTTAGTCTCCAGTCAGACTGCCTAGATGAAAAAGGTGAGCAAATACTTTTCAAATGATAGAAAAGTCTCTGGTAGAATATTAAGAGAATGCGTTGGCCCTGTGCTCAGTGGTAACCTACTGTCACAAACCAGTTAAAAATGTTGCTTGATGAAAATGAGAAGTTACACTAACTCTAAGCTCAGATGAAAAAAGACAAAGAGTCGTGTGTTGGGTGATACGTGTGAACAAGACAAGACTCAACTGTGGCGTCTCCCTCCATAAGCCACAGTAATATGCCTGTGACCCTGGAGGTGAGGACGAGGGGCCAGAAGGCTTTATCTCCCACTCCCAGCCCTCTGCCTTATCTTTTGGGCTCTGAGCTCGCCTGCTCACACTATTACCCCCGTCCCCATCCACTAAACTAGTCTGCTCTCCCCCATCCCAGCCCTCTGGGCTCTGAGCTCGCCTGCTCACACTATTACCCCCGTCCCCATCCACTAAACTAGCCGGCTCTCCCCATCCCAGCCCTCTGGGCTCTGAGCTCGCCTGCTTACACCCCCTAACCGACATGGCAGTGTAGAATAGAGGCTTCAAAGCTAGCCTGCTCTACCCTCATGGCATTGATGCCTCTAAACTAGCGGGCTCTCCCCATAGCAGTGTGACATAGATGATTTCAACTTCACGTAACAATCAGTAGTTACCAGCTCAACGACGAAGCGGGGTAAATATTCTCAAGTCATGAGTCATGGATTTATAAGTTTGGATGTGTAAGTTTACAAGAATAAAACCCACAAGATCGTTTTATGTAAGTGTTTTCTTTCCGTCAGAGGATTTCAAACTACACGTTAATGTTTAAATTTTGCATATTTTTCTGTTAACCAACGGAAGCACCAGGGTTGCCAACTTTTCAAAATTGCTTGGAGTGAGACATGGTCCGATGGGCGCCCAACACCATCGCTCAAAAAAAAAAATAATTAAAAATTCAGCATCATGACCTTCAAAGTAGTGTTTTACTTTGTAACACAACAGTGATGCAGTCAGAGAGAGCTATTAGAACACCATATGTGGGTCCACTTTTACAGTCATGCATGAGCTCATCTCCAAACAGGATTATGGGTATTTAGTGGGGTCTAGACATCAGACATGTGGTCCTTCTACTGTATGAGAATAGTCTTTTTATGGATTTAAAGACAAAAGGATTACTTAATTTCAATAAAGACGCTCCTACAAATTTGAATTGATAGGTTATTTTTAAGGTATCTGTGTCCCTCCATCACCACCATCTCTCTCTCCATCTCTCTCTCTTTCTCTAAAGGTGTATATGAGTCTGGTCTCCAATCAGCATGAGAGCTGCTGTGTTCTGTCCAATCAGCATGAGAGCTGCTGTGTTCTGTCCAATCAGCATGAGAGCTGCTGTGTTCTGTCCAATCAGCATGAGAGCTGCTGTGTTCTGTCCAATCAGCATGAGAGCTGCTGTGTTCTGTCCAATCAGCATGAGAGCTGCTGTGTTCTGTCCAATCAGGATGCGTGCTGCTGTGTTGGTCAGTCTTCTACTCTGCATCACCACTTCCACAGCCTCTTCAGGTACATCCTGTTTATTTGTTTGTTTGTTTCTACTGTGCTCTGCTCAATCCTCATAGACACCATATCTTACTTCTACATGGGTCTGTGTTGAAATAGTCTAGTAGTCTAATAGTACCTCTGCTTGCTTTTCTGCAGCTAATAGTTAATGGCAAATATCAATGATGTCTTAGACTAATGTACTATTTACCCAGAACTGTCCTTTGTACAGTAACATATTATGCAAACTAAGACTGCACAATTGATCAAATCACCTTTGTCTGTACAGTAACATATGCAAACTAAGACTGCACAAGTGATCAAATCACCATTGCAATCCTGATTTGAACAATCTAATCAAAGCCTGAAAGCCTGCGTTTTCACACAGTTCCTGTGGATTATGTCTCGATAGCATGATATATGAATTTTTAATGTTCAACTCATCCAACTGGTATAAAATAAGAGGACTACTTCAAAAGACAAATGCATTACTATGGCAGCAGTTTTCAGAACAACTGTGGATATTTTCCCCAATTTAGTGCAAGTTTAACGCAAACAAATGTTTTGCTAGTGAGCTCCTGCTGTGTTGGGTCACAAAATTGGAAAACTGTTGATTCTCACTGCTGGATGGCCCACACTCCCCCATGTGCAAGAATTATTCAAGAGAACTGGTCCTAATATGGATCCTTGTGGGACACCCTCAAGTTAATACATCTACTGCCACTTGGACAGGCCCAAACAGTATGCTCGGGTTCTCTTCATAGATTTCTCGTCCGCGTTTAACACAATCAGGCCCCACCTTATGATGGAGAGGCTTTTGCACTTGGGTGTAAATTCAAACTTAATAAAATGGGTTGAGTCCTTTCTGACTGAGAGACCACAGTGTGTTCGAGTAAACAAAGCTGTGTCCTCCCCAATTTTGACTAATACTGGGGCTCCACAAGGGAGCGTAATTTCCCCTGTACTGTTTACACTTTACACTAATGAGTGTAAAAGCAACACAACAGATCACGCCACAATTACGCAGACGACACTGCTATAGTGGGGTTAATTAAAAACAACAATGAGACCCAATACAGGGCATGGGTGGATCAGTTTGTAGAGTGGTGTGAGTCTAGCTGTCTTCATCTAAATACAAGAAAGACAAAAGAACTCATTGTGGATTTTAGAATGGGCAGTCACATCCACCAGAATATGGTCATGCATGGAGAAGACGTTGAGGTTGTAACAAACTATAAATATTTGGGAACTGTTATAGACGACAAATTAACTTGGAGCTGTAACACTGACACCACTTACAAAAAGGGAATGCAGAGACTGTACTTCATGCGTAAGCTAAGGCAATTTAAAGTAGATAGGGATATGATGCGGGTTTTTTACCATTCTTTTGTGGAGAGCATTTTATGTTTCTGTTCTGTAGCCTGGTACTTCTCCTTGTCTATTGCAAATAAAAATAAGCTTCACAGGATAGTCAACATGGCCAGCAAGATTGCTTGCCAGCCTCTAAATAGCATGGCCATGACTGTTGAAACAAGGGTGGTAAAGAAGGCAAATAATATATGTGAGGATCTCTCACACCCCTTACATCAAACATATGAGTTGTTGCCCTCAGGTAGGAGGTTCAGGATGCCCTCATTCCAGACAAACAGAGCCCGCAGATCATTCATACCTACCAGCATATCCATGTTAAATAAGACAACTAAAACTGAATAGCACATTGCACTTTAGTACTGAATAACTGCACTTTAGTATTGTACTGTATTTAAGTTGGGTTTTTTGTCCTATTGTCAACCTGTCTTTTTGTCTTGGGAGGGTGTCTTTTTGTCTTGGGAGGGTGGGTGTATGGTTTGTCTATTGTGTTCTTGTCTATTGTAATGTCTTTGTACTTGTATCAGATGCACTGAAAACGGCACAGAACAATTTTCCGAAAGGACAAATAAACTATCTATCTATCTAATAAAGGGTTTGGCATGGCCTCTCTGCTCTGATGTTTTTATTCTGTTCTGCAGGCTTTACTGTGGTGGGTCCAGATGACCCAGTAGTGGGTGTGAAGGGTGAAGATCTGGTCCTGCCCTGCTTCCTCCAACCCCCCACCAGTGCAGTGGACATGGATGTGGTGTGGCTGATTGGGGGGGACATAGTGCACTACTACAGTAAACATCAGGACATAACAGACCATCAGCTCCCAGCCTATAGTGGGAGAACAAGTCTGTTCAGAGATGAGCTACAGAGAGGAGACCTCTCACTGAAGCTCACATCAGCCAGACTCTCAGACGCTAAGACATACAGGTGCTACATCGCAGCTCAGACTGGGACTGATGAGGCTCCAGTGCACCTCAGAGTTGAAGGTATTACACCTGTCTGATAATGTATAGTCTGGTACATTTAGCGGTGGCTCGTGATTAGATGGGAACAGATGTTGAGGATGATCATACTGGCAGGGAAATGTATGATTGGGGTTGTTAGAACAATCATGTCAGTCAGATGTGTTTTGAGAAAGTGAGTTTGTTGTGATTTCAACCAAAAGCATGTAAAATGGCAGTACGAGGGGCATGTTATTTCGCAGATACATTGCGAAATTACAGATACATTTTTAAACCTTTGAAAATTTGGTATTTACTGTACTTGAGGAAAAGTAGGCTGCTCTCCATAAACCGTGTTCATACATTTGTTGAGCTTGGGACACCTCAGATTTTACAAAACATTAACACAAATGTTCTCTCCAGCTGTGGGCTCCACTCCAGTCATCACTGCTGAGACTTTGAACAACGGGAGTGTGAGTCTGCAGTGTGAATCTACTGGATGGACATATGAGCCTCAGATGGAGTGGATGGACGATAAAGAACGGGTTCTATCAGCGAAACCCACAGAGTTCCACATTGGAACTGAAGGATCCTTCACCATCAAACGCAAGATCACTGTGCAAGAGACTGATGGCCGCAGTTTCCAGTGCAGAGTGTCAACCCAAAAACAGACTAAAAAAGAGAAGGTTACACTGCCACGTGAGTATTTCATTCATGACAGTCAATGAACCCGATTAAGTGTGGTCCTTACCACATGAGAGCAGTAAAATGCATTGATACTTTTTTGAACTGTATGCCACCTTAGAGTTATAAAATAAATTAATGCATTGTTAGCCACCCCAGTCTATCTGCCAACATGCTCCTACTCTGTGGCCCTTCGAAACATTCATTGAATACTTTGGTGCCCAAGCAGACCAATTAATTGGTGTAATAATTTCTCAAGGAATATCAAGTGATCTCATGGCCACCCATTCTTGGTATAGTGTCGCCACAACACGGACTAATTATGCATAGTTTTATAAAGTAACTAGTTAATTAATAGTTTGTTAGTCGCCAAACTAAATAATCACAAGTGATATTTAGTCTGCAGACCCACCAATACATTTTTTCGTAGTGGAAGCATTGTTTACAGTTGTCCAGAGCCGTTTATTGGGTGCTACGTATGTCGATTATAGTGTCTGTACGTAACTCAGAGCCAATACCATTGCCACCAGGAGACATAAAATGAAATTGAGGGCCATGCTAATCCCATTCTGTTCTGTGATGGAGAAAATTGGCCATGGTCACCATGCTACTTGGCAGAGTGAAATGAAATGCAGCGTGCAAAGGAGAATGGGTACTCCCAGGCTAGTGAATTATAGTGGTATGCAGTGAACCTTTTGGAATTTTAGTGACATTTTGGTCTCAAGGAGCTTCATTCAACGAGCCCCCAAGCAGCCATCGGTGCAATAGTGCTGCCACCTAATGACAGGAAAATAGGGTCCCAGCATGTTCCCCCTCCAGCTCATGAGTTTAATTGTCCAGATCTGAGTAGCCCTCACTGTATGACCACTCAGATGCTCGGAAGTTGTGTTCCCCAAAGCTTATTTAATCTAAATAGAAAAGCTGCTTACTCAGATGTTGCTGTATATAATGTTTGTGTGTGTGTGTGTGTGTGTGTGTGTGTGTGTGTGTGTGTTCTAGGGCATATGTATGCTCACCTTAGGCATCACTGGGTTCTGACTGGTCCCATCCTGCTGTTCCTGACTGTGTTGGTCATTGGGTATAACCTAGGTAATGCAGCTATTTGTACCCCATTGTTCAGGGGCATTAGATAGTTACCATATTTTATAGAATCATTCATTGGCTTTTATCATCCTTTATTTATGTTCTCCTGTGGGTACTCAAACCCATGCAAGACTTGAGGCTGTGGTAACAATAGGTGCATAAGGGACTGTTCGTTATTTATTTTTCGGGGTCGTCTTCCTCCAACACCCGCTGAATACCTTGCAGTCTCGGGATTGAACCTATCTCTGATAGAACTATCTTTTCGCCGAGTGCGTGCCGTGGCGTTTGGCGTTGGTAAAACCACAGATTCTTCAAGGAAGAATCAACGCTTGTCAAGCGATAAATCAGAGCCCGTTTACGGATAAATGTAGAAGTCAATGAACGGCTGTGTCATGAGGAGGGTCATCCAAAAATGATCAGCCTCTAGTAGGGCCTAAGGGAGGGTCATGCCAATTTTGCAAGTAGGCTGGGGAAGTTCCTACAGTTTTTTCCAGACTCACGCTCAAGTCTTCCGGTGACCCCGAAAATAAATAACAACAGTCCCTAAGTATTAGTCAGAGGAAATGTGAAGAGTGCGGCATGTGTAACAGATTAGCTGGGCTAGCTGGCAGCCATGTGTGACCGCAAACTAGCCTGTTTTAGCCATTGAAATGTGCTTATAGCACAGAAGTAGCAAAAGTAAGTGATGAACTCCAGCGTGCTTACAGGAAAATAATGCTCTTATTGCGTGTTGCATTATTTTCCTATACGTATGCCATGTCGCTAATCATAACTTGCTTTAGTCCCCGAATTGTTTAGCGATTGTGGAAAAGTATGACTGAAACAAAATGGCATCTCGCCAGCAAGGTTATCTGTAGTGCTCTGTGGTACAACAGGTGTTGTAACATGATGCATATTATTGCACTCAATAGGTATCCATCATTACAAACAGTGGGTGATCTCCAGGTTTAGATGGGGGCATGACAACCTTGTGTCTGGTGAAGATATCAACACCTACATAGAACCTGTCCTCATCCAGAGGCCCAAAGGAACAGATAGGGGCCTTATCAAGAAGATACGTCTAAACCAGCTGTTCAGCCCTGACAAAGATGGGCTTCCTCCCAAAGTGGTCATCCTTCAGGGTTTTTCTGGATACGGCAAGTCCATCACCACACGCAAGATCATTTACGACTGGGCATCAGGGAAGCAATGCACAAATATGTTTAAACTGGTTGTTCTTTTGAAGTGTAAAGAGCTGAACTTGGAAGTACACAGAAGCTGGAGGAGTCTGTTGGAGCTGATCCACTGTCCCCAGAAATTCTCACGTGTCATAGAGACCTTTGTGAAGGACTCCCCACACAAGGTGCTGTTCATCATTGATGGATTTGATGAGCTTATGAAGTCAGCAACAGTTCCCAGCTTCCATCTCCCCAGCCAACCCTTCACTAGAGCGCCCCCTGTAGACACTATCCAGGCACTGCTGGGTGGACGCATGCTGCCTGAGTCCTTCCTGCTGGTCACCACCAGGTACACTGCAGCCGAGAGGCTGACAGACATACTCAGGCAACGGGAGCAGCAAATGTATGAACAACAGGAGCATCGCTTCGTTGAGATTGTTGGCTTCAAAAACAGTGAAATAAATGATTACTTTTCAAGGTTTCTTGGGAAACCTGCTGAAGAAAACCAGAATGTGTGTGGAAACAGCTTCCTGTTGTCCTCCTGTTCCATCCCCGTGAGGTGCTGGATGATCTGCTCAGTCCTGAAGAAGTCTGATCAGACCCCACAGAATGCACTACAGGAACTGGCAACAAGGACCTCCATCTATGTGATGTTTATATCCACTGTTCTGGAAGACACCACTTTGGAAAAACTTATGATGTTGACAAAACTGGCAAAAGAGGGAACTTGGCAAAAGAAATGCTTGTTTGAGAAGCAGAGCGTGGCAGGTCTTGATCACATCCCTCTCATTCAGAGGATCAGTGCTGGACGGCAGATGATGTACAGTTTTGTTCACCAGAGTATCCAGGAGTTCTTCTCAGCTCTCTACTTTTTCACCTTAGAAGAATCTGAGATGAAGAAGGAAGCGAAGAAGCTGCTGGATTCAGTGAATAAGCCTGCAATGGAAAATCTCCATCTACTTCCTGTCATTCGCTTCCTGTTTGGTCTCTCAAATGCAAATATCTGGAGCAAACTTGAAGAGAAATTCAGCTTCTCTGTCCAAAGCTCAGCAGCCACAGACAACACAGTATCTTGTGCATCTATTGGTGCTCTGCTAAAAGAAACAATTTTGCAAACGGTTGAGAAATTTGTGTTGAAAGATGCAGCCCTGTTCTTCCTCCACTTCCTCTTTGAGCTCCATGAGGAGAAGTTTGTGAAGGATGTTATGGAGAAATGGAAGAAGATTGATCTTCCATCATTTGCCCTAAAGTGGGAGGACTCCTGGGTGCTGAATTACTGTCTGCAGTGCAAACCTAAAATAGTTCGCCTGAATCTGAGCAACTGCAACCTCACAGCAGACATGCTGAAGCTGCTGGCACCTGCACTGGCTGAGCTGAGCTGCAAGGAACTGTGGTGAGTTCACAATCAACCCTATATCCATCTCTTCTAATAGGCCTGTCTGTACTAGCATTTAGTGCTAATCATCTATTAGAACAGATATTGCAAGGCAATCTCGACGATTCAACTTATAAGATAAGATGTGTTAATATATTGTGGGAATGTTGTAGAAGGTCTGTTGGATAAATGGTGGTGTGTGATTGCATAAGGGTCATTCCGTCTCATTTCATCCAAATTCAAAAATTTTCCAACGTGACCATCTCAGAATTTCCTGAAAAAATTCTTTCTTTGACCTTCTTTCTGCCTGAAGAAGGTCATCTGACCGAAAGCTTGCATATAGACGAATCCGACAAGCGTTTTGTGTAGGCTGCCATCTTGTGGCGGCGCCATTGTTGGACTGTAAACAAAACATTTTGGCAATGCACAGTCAATGACAACTAACAGCAAAGACCATGGAATACTCTGACATTATACAGGTAGTAATGAATCTCGTAAATCATGGCATTTTATGGTGTGCTATCACGTTATTCTTATGGACAGATTGGCGATCTGGGTAGCTTTACAATGGTGCCTGCTTACTTCCGGTAGTTTCCTCGGATTCGTCTATAAAGTAGAAAAACTTGTTTGCAAAGACTTGAGTGTGCAGATTTTTCTTTACTTTTTATTGAGTTACCTGTTAATCCAGCACCTGTTGATCCAGGCTGTTTTGGTTTTAAACAGCAATATCTGGAAAACTACCTGTAGCCTTTCAAATTTTATACTGTCAATATCTATTAGTTATAGCGCCCAGACATAGAATGTCAGGATTGTAAAGGGAGGGTGGGTGTTTTGTGTATCTTTTCACTAGAATTTTTTAAGGAAATTCTGAGATGGTCTGGCTGGAGGTATTGGGTGAAATGAGACGGACCCATAATGTATGTGTGATTGCAGGCTGGGTGTGGAGGACCTATCAGATACTGATGTTCATCATCTGGGCTCAGCTCTGGGGAAAGGAAGGATCCTGAGGAGACTGAGGTGAACCCTGTTCTTCTTTGATCAAAACAAAACACTGCAGTATATTGTTTGTTTTGTTTTTGTTAATTTTGAAATGATTGAATTCAACAAGCACCATAAGTTTTACCTCTGTTTATAACAGTTGGCGAGCCTTGCAATACGTCAACATTTTTCATTCTTTGTCTCTTACAATGCTATTATTGAACTACTGTAAAAATTCAGTCAATCAGTCAATTCAGTCCACGGCAGCAAGTCAGAGCACAGTTCATTAGCATAGACAAGCAAAGCAAATAAGATTATTGATTAATGAAATAATAAAATAAGACAACTCTAGCCTGATAGCTTCTCTGCTGTTACCACTCTGTTTACGTCACTTCTTTGGTCAGTAAAACTAAAAGTCTTTCCTGAACATCTCAAAATCCTAAGAAAGCGATGCATTCCAATAACGCCAATTTGGAAGACTATCATTTATACAATTGTGTCAGTTATCAATACAGATGTTGGGTTTTGCATGTAGACCACAGTTGTTTTCATGCATGCATATTCTTAATGCATATTGTTACATCCCTGGTGGTGCCCACTGAATGAATATTTTTTATCCTATTCCAGAGTGGAGAACAGCCAGCTGTCAGAAGAGAGTGTTCAGCAGATCCTCAGCGCTCTAAAAGATCAGAAGTCTGTGGGTTCAGTTCATCTCTCAGTGAAGACAGTCAGTTTAGACATGGCAGAGAAGCTGATAGAGCATGTATGCAGTGCTACAGTCACAGGCATCATGAGGTGAGAGACTCAATAAATAAAATACTACATCATCAGCATAATTCTGCAGTTATGATTCCAGATGATCTGTTTCAGATAAGTGATCATTATATCATCTTGTTTAACAGTATGACACTGACTATAACATTACCAGATGGGGATGAAGATTATCTCTGCTCATCTGTCCATGTGGGCAAAGACCAGCACAGCTTCACGTGAGGCTACAGCACATTTGTTACTAACATTGTTATGAAGAATTAGAGATTGCTTATTAATTGACTGGTACCCAAGGCTTCTCTTTGACTGGCTAGTGTGCGTTGTGAGCCCAGGGATGGACTATGTGGGGCAATCTTGGTAACATTACAGTGTAATACTAGAAAAGCACTCAGAGAGCGCAGGTCTCCACCAAGGCAATGTGGTCACAGACACAATATAAATTCCAGATCATGTTCTGGATCACTAATTGCCACCACCTCTTGCTTATCCCAATATACACATTGTCCGAAAATGTCATCCAAATCCGTGCAATACTTTTCGAATTATCCTGCTGACAGACAAACAGACAAACCAACGTGACCGAAAACATAACCTCCTTGGAGCTGTGTGAAGTTGGCCCCCCCTCAAACCCAAAATGCTGAAATAACACTGCAGTTCGTTTGTGCTGCGTTTGTGCTGGTTTGTGCAGCAAATATTTTCCTTTGTGCTATTAACACTTTTGAGTAATTTAAAAATACATTGTCGGACACGTGATGTCACGCAGCCCCCCTCCACGCCCAAATCACTCCAAACAGTCTCTATCAGGACATGCCTGAGGCTGCCCACCCTCCTCAAACCCAAAATGCTGAAAAAATACTGTTTGTTTGTATTGAAAATGTGTTTCTAAATTACTCAAAAGCTTTAATAGCACAAACGAAAATATTTACAGCACAAACCAGCACAAACGCAGCACAAACGAACTGCAGTATTATTTTAGCATTTTGGGTTTGGAGGGGGGGGGCAGCTTCACACAGGTCCTCCTTGGCGGAGGTAATAAAAGCTAAATATAGTCACATTGCAAAAAGGCTATATGAAAGTGGACATGAGATCACCTATCTAGGGGAATTGGACAAATAAGCCAATAAATCAATTGCATTATACCAGTTAAAATAATTCATCATGCTGTTATAGTTGCCAATATCACCCCAGTGTATTGATTCATCTGCCTCTATGTGTGTGTGTGTGTGTGTGTGTGTGTGAATATAACATCTCATTCTGTGTGTTTACATAAATCAGTGTTGGCATTGAACATGATGTCCGCATCCTCCAGCCTGCCCTGTGTGAGCTATCAGTCACTTTAGCCAGCCGTGGGGACAAGGAACACAAGGAACACATGAAACACTGGAGAAAGCTCCTCCTGACCTGCCAACAGCTGAGAAAGCTGAAGAACAAGTAAGAGCTTCATGGCTAGAGTGTGTATATATGCATATAAATATACATATACATATATGAACACCCTGCTCTGGCAGATATTCCATGTTGTCCCTGTTTCTGAATGTTCTTTATTTCTGCAGGTCAGAGGTGGATTACGATAATCTGGATGTGCGTGTAGAGCAGCTGTTGGAGTCACTCTGCTCTCTGCCTGGGCTGCAGAAGGTGCATCTGAAGGCCAACATCCAGACCATACAGTGGGCTTTTCAGGTCTACTCACTCACCCACACATGTGCCAGTCTACAGGAAATAGAGTAAGCAATAACAGTGATAACAATCATTAAAAATAGTTTTTTTTTTAAACAAAACCTGAAACAAATCGCAACGGGCAATTGCGAACTATTTTGAAATATAAAATGTGGGCGCAGGCCCTTAATGGTTGAATTTCTTATATGAGCAGAATTTGACAGTATAGCACCCACACTTCAATCTTATGAATTAAGGGGTTTGCAGTTGCATATAGCCCATGTAGAATGTTGTTGTAACAGAAAACTTGAATGAGCTACAGGTCAAGGTATATTTGAATTATGGCAAACAAAATGATCTAGTTGTTCAATATGTTAACTTGCAGCACAGGGATGTGACGGCCATAAATCAAATGTATATTCTACAGCTTGCTCATGATGTTAGCATTTTTATGCTCTACTAACTGCAGCAGGCTATACCATAAACTCTGCTTATATGACATTCATCCAGGTTTATGCATTATCCATTTTTCATGTCAAGGCCACATTATGGGTATCTCTGTCATGTAGACATGCAGTAAGCTACAGACCAGTGGATTAAAATGTTGCCTGTTTTGCTATAATCTCTCATTTGTTAGCCAGTGTTATCAATAGGCATAATTTGAGCATTTGCTATGTATTGATGAATTGGCATGCTTTATATGAACTTGATGTGCTTATACTGTATAATCTATTCACCATAGACAAGTCATGAAAGTAAATCTATTTTGAATAACCTCTTTTTCTTCAAAAAAGTTTTTATTTACTTATAAATATTCATATGTTTACCTGCATGTGTTGTTTTAGTGTTACAGTGGGGGAACAGGTAAAACATGGAGACACAGTCTGCTCATTTCTCTCAGTGAAGAAAGACCAGCATAGAACTCTCAGGTAAGAGAACAATATCGGCACAGAACCTTTTAGTTCTCTGCAGTAACATTTGCAAAGCAAACAGTTATCATAACCCTGCATCGGCTGCGAAGAAGGCCTTAAATATGATTTTTACTACAGGCCCCTTTGTGTGTCTCATGCTCCTAGAGTATGTTTGCAAAACAAAACCATCCGAATCCCAGTCCTCTCTGTCAACTACTGAATTTAAATGATGATGACAATGAGAATGATCACTCTCCTACATCATATACAATTTTGTAATTTACATGTGTTTATCTGTGTGTGTGTGTGTGTGTTCAGGATAACTGTGGGACAGGATATCGAAAGAATCTCCCCCCCATCACCTCAACAGAACAGGTCAGTCAGTCTCTTCTCTTGAGTTATACTTATTCTTTAGAGGGTGGGAATGAAACCTGTTTCTTAAAGTGCAGCCCGGGGACCAATGGCAGCCCGCGAAAACATTTCTGGCGGCCCACGATAACATATGATAATATCAGTGAAACTTTTAAAATTGTATATTGTTTTGAAAGAATGTATCTTCATTAAGTGGTGTTTAGCATCATCTATAGTGTATTATTTATTGCGATAAATGTAAACTTTAGAGATGCAACATAGTTATTAAAATTATTACAAATTGGATTTCCCCCCACACCCCCCCAACCCCCCACCACTGGCGGGCATCAGTTCCCTAAATTGGCCTATCATAACTTTGAGGACGCCTGCTTTAGAGAAACTAGAACTTGGTTTGTGTGTGTGTGTGTGTGTGTGTGTGTCCAGGTCAAGTCCTCTGTCTCTTATATCTCTCACCATCCCAGACTCAGAGGTTCCCTTAAGTAGGTGGAAGGATTTCCTGAAGAGGTTTGACTCCCTGAGCAGGTAAGAGAGCTGCTCCAGTTGGAAAACTCTCATTAAATGTAAGACTGAAGGTGTTTGATTGTGTTTTATATTTTTGTTTCTCAGGACGTGGACTGCTGATATGGTGGAAGACTCTGTGGGCGATCTGTTCACCTTCCTGTCCTCTATATCTGGTCTGAGGGAGGTGGAGCTGAGAGTGGCCAACCTGACACACACATGGACTCAACACATCCTCACACTCATCAAGGACAAGGAGATTAGGTACCACACACACACACACACACACCTGACACACACACACAGGCTCGACACGTCCTCACACTCATCACAGATAAGGAGATCGGGTAGCACACACACATGGAATAAACATTTAAAATCCTGTTGAAATTCTATTGAAATCAGCGTTCTCCTAACCTGACCTTTTCGACTGCGACTATGATTCTCTTCGTCATAGAGTCTGGTACAATACAATTGGAATATGTTTCCATTTGGAAATTACGTATTCTGTGCGTTGCTCTCACGCTTCCAACTTCCACATTCATTAGTAACAGATCACTGGCTATTTCCTATCTATTTTGACATCGTAGTGGCAATGAGCCTTCAAGATCATGGATGTTAATTTTGTAAAGGTAACTTGAAAGTAGGGGGGAGAATAACTAACGCGTTCTATACTGTTGAACTATAAGCTGCTTAACTACAAACTCGACAGGCAAATTCTGAGACACTGCTCTAAACTGTGTGCTGATTGGCTAAACCGTAAGCGAACCGAACAATGTGGGTTGGGCCAAACTATGCACTAGACTGAAATCTTAGGTATGGGGATGGCGTCGCCAGGCAAGCGTTCTCCAACTTTGAGTTAATAATTTCAAGCTGGTCAAAGCACTTGACATTTGTGCCTTGTGCATGCCAGGTTTAGCCTACTTATTTTACGGCTCTCTTAGCTTGGGCCCGCACATCCTTCCTGCTGTTCGTGAAATTATGCAACCAGGTCAGTATAGCCAAGGAGGCAATTTCCTCAACTCTCGAGCCCAGAAAAATCAGGACCCAATGAGATCCAAGCGAGCTGAAGGAGCTTACGATGACTCTGTCCAGCTCTGTCCCATAACTTTGATAGATGTTTGATAGCATTTGATAAGACATTTAGATTAATCCCACTCAGAATTCCTGGGCAATGCTAGCTTTGCCAGACCACAGTTAATTTGTGAACATTGGCGGACCCTATGTTGAAAACACATGATGTACAGGGACAGTCTTTGGTATTTTTTGCCCTCAATGGTGCCTTCCAGGCAGTGCTGCCCTCAAGGCACCTCTCTACCCAATTTAGGGTTAGGATGAGGGTTGAGGGGGTTAGGTTTAGGGTAAGGGTTAAAGGAATATTCCACTCCTTTATGAAAATTGGTTATTCACCCTCTTACCTAGGGTTACATATGTAGGTAAAAGCATTTTGCTCTCAGTGCATCTGTTTTCCTGTTATGGCAACCCCAATTTTAGCTTTAGCTTAGCATAGATGCTGGAATGTGATCTTGCCAAAGAGTTGCTATCTGGAAACTACATTCCAGTACCTATGCTAAGCTATAGCTAAGAAAAAGGTAAAAATGGGGTCGCCAGTCTAAGGAAATGCATGCACTGCGACCAAAATGCTTTTACCCTCATATGTAACATCAGGTAAGGGGGTGAATAATCCATTTTCATAAAAAAGGTGGACTATTCTTTTAAGTAAATGAAAACACTGAATAGCTCACATGGGGTCTAGTAATAGTCAGAGCCGTAATGCCTCTGGTAATATTAAATGGATGTCTACTGGCTGCACAAGACACAGATGAAGCTGATTTAGTCCTGATTAGATATCTCGGAATATTCAATCATTGTCAGCAGAGAGAAAGAAAGTAAACTTAATTCTCCATTCAACGTCTCCCTCTCTTATACCACGTCATATCGCTTTTTTTCTGTTGTAGGCTAATGAATTGTGTTTAACCATATCTTCCTGGACATCGTAATGGTTTTTCCGACTGCATAGTGCGCCATGTGCATGACAGGGCCCTAAACCTCCCATACAGTAATGTTTTTTGTAATTCATTTGTGTTACTTATGTCCTAAATTGATATCCTTTTTGTTTTTGCTCTGTGGCAAACGCTATTATTATCAATAGCTTTGGAAAAACAAACTACAATCTACACTAAATACTTCTGGCATCAGCACTTACTTTAATTAACAGATCTCGGGTTAAAAATAGATCATCAGCTTTATTTTTTACTGGTATTGTGGAGTTTGAGGGTTCCTACAGGGGGCATGTCTAAGAAACATAGAGACAACATCAAAAATCCATGTTGTGTACTTCTGTTCCATTTTTTATGGATTTTAGGAGTGACAGTCTTAATTACTATGCATCATTATCCATATATGGAATTTTAGTAATTATAAATTAATTATAAATAAATGTTCTACATTCTAAAGGACTGTGCCTACTCCTCATGTCCCTGTACGCTCAATGGTATTTTTTGCCCCCATGGGTGCCTTCCAGGCAGCACAGCCTAAAAGGCACTACCTTAAATGCTCAAGGAGAAGATCCACTGGTGCGTTACACTCATAACACACCCATGATTAATTTGGTATCGTAAATCCAAACCTTTTGAACTTTGCGCCGGCGCAAAGTTTAATTTTCCAGTCCTCAAAATGGCAAACCGTTCAAGGACCGCCCATAATGTCAACTGCTCCATAGACTTCAGACGAAGCGCCATGGATCATGAAAATAGGGCCCTTAAAGTTTGAACTGTGTGTGTGTGTGTGTGTGTGTGTGTGTGTGTGTGTGTGTGTGTGTGTGTGTGTGTGTGTGTACAGTGTTAATGTGTTGCAGGAGTGGGGAAATCTGGAGGAGAGTCTCTGCTCGTCTCTCTATGTGACTTCAAAAAAAAACAAATTCAGGTTAATGCACCCCATACACACACACACACACACACACACACACACACACACACACACACACACACACACACACACACACACACACACACACAGATTAAAGTTCTCCATCACAATGACGGACTTTTATCGAATAACAGAATGTGTGTGTGTGTGTGTGTGTGTGTGTGTGTGTGTGTGTGTGTGTGTGTGTGCGTGCGTGTGTTTCAGGTTGTCAGTTGAGCACTTGAGCCCCGGTAACATAACTCCTGCTCTGTCATACATCTCTGTTGAGATAGACTCACACACAGACACACAGATGGACTGGACGGACTACCTTCAGAAGTTCCACACTCTCAGACATGACACAAAAAGGTGCACAAAGTGACTACATTGATCTAGATGTGTGTAGACTGTTGCTGCATTAATGTGAAATTTGCATTTGTTATGGTGTGTGTGTGTGTGTGTGTGTGTGTGTGTGTGTGTCTAATTGCAGTCTGTATGTGATGGAGTGTGCTGCTCCTCTCCTGTTTCCCCTGCGTTCTCTGTCTGGTCTGAAGGAGGTGGAGTTGAGGGTGAGCTGTTTGACTGACACCTGGGCTCGGCTTATCATCTCCCTCATAGAAAACTGCTCCAGCCTACAGGAAGTGAGGTAAGAGCACTTCCTGTCCCCCACCGATTTTGCATTCATGCTATCTGGGAATATCCAAAATGAGTCCAGAAACAGTGAGCATTTAAACTTGTTGGTGTGAATGTGGGGAAAATTACATCAATAACTGCATTTGCACAACGTTGTGAATTGTTGAAACATTTGAAGCAATTACTCTGAGAATTTGACAATTTGACTGCCGACCTTCTTTTTACTATGAAATGAATCCAGCAACATTAGAATGCACCAATCTGGGTGGCGTTTATACTAATGGTGGCCATAGATTACTTTTTTGATGTAGATTAATTTCACTGTCATCTTGAAAATGATCTAGATTAATTTACAGTAATTTCCCGCATATAAGCCGCATTGTGTATAAGCCGCAGAACAGTGTTTTATGCAAGTTAAAAAAAAACAAAACCATATTAACACCATATTAACTGCCCCCCTGTTTTAACCTCATAGCGGAAGAAATTTTGCGAAATCAATATATAAGCCGCGGCTAATAGTCGGGAAATTACGGTAGATTACAATGGCTCATTTGGTTTCTGCCAAAGGCATTCATATGTGGGTGCTACCTAAATAATGACTAGAAGTAAATCTCTGAGAGCAGGTTTCTCAAGCCAGGTGGTGCATTAGACCAGGGGCTCATCTCCTCTGAAATAATGCAAAATGACACAACTGATGATCACAAACTCTTTAAGAAAGCTGTTCTGGTCTAATTGGTCATGAAAATGAATAATTTTCAATAAGATGTAATTGTGTTTAATAACTGTATATTCAGTTTAACATTAATT
This sequence comes from Sardinella longiceps, assembly GCA_027497455.2. Classification (NCBI taxonomy): domain Eukaryota; kingdom Metazoa; phylum Chordata; class Actinopteri; order Clupeiformes; family Clupeidae; genus Sardinella; species Sardinella longiceps. The sequence continues at coordinate 674,634 of JAODXP020000016.1, read as the reverse complement.
CTGAACTGCTAAGAGGTCATGATGGACTGTTAACAGCCAGTATTTTTAGAGATCACATGTAATGTCTCGAAAAGGGCACATCTTATTGCTGAGATTTATGGTAGTCTATAATCATTTGACAATTTCTGGGGGACAAGGTTTCAAAAAAGGCATGGCTAGGGTTCGTAAAAAGATAAACTTCCAGGTTCAGGAGCAAAAAGCCAAACAAAAACTAAGTCCAAGAAGATAGGCTAGAAGTGCAAAAAGGTATCTAGAACAAGACAAAGGTTCACAGTTCAAGGTTCTTCAAAAAACAACACGAAAGCAGGCTAGTTCAGGCAGAGGCAAACTTACAACACAGGGTGGCTCACTGCAGAACTCAACGAAAACAGGCTCTATATATGCCAACTCATAAACACTTAGCCATCAATGATTCACTAAATAAGAATAATAGCAATTAAACTTTTAGCCAATGACAAACGGTCAAACGGAAAAGGTCAATACAGAATTGTGATATTTAGTGGTTAGATACAATATTGCTGTCAAATCAGAGATAGCCTATAGGGCCCTATTTTGACGACGCAAAGTCAAATGTTGTTTGACGGATGGTGCATATGGTATGGGGGCGTGCCGGCGGCATTTTGCTATAAAATGAACTTCAAAGTTCAAAAAGGTTGGACTTAGGATGCCTAATTAATTATGGGTGTGTTATGGGTGTAACGCAGACATAGCCAATGACAGATCAATCTCTCATTGCCTTTAAGAACGAAGAGCGCAAAGCGCCTGGTGAATTGCTAACACACCAGCTGATCTCCTCGTGCATTGAAAGAAATTAAAATATTGAATAGCTAGCAATCTCACACGTTGGGTCTAGTAATAGTCAGAGCCCTAATGGCTCTGGTGATATTAAATTGATGTCTACAGGCTGCACAATACACGAAGGAAGCTGATTTAGTCCTGATAGATATCTCGGAATTTTCATTCGAAAGCGAAAGTAAACTTGATTCTCCATTTAACGTCCCCCCTTATATCTTCACGCATTTTCTGTTGCATGCTGATAAATTGTGGTTCTTCCTGGACCATATAATCATCATAATCATTTTCCCATTTTCCCAATAATTATTGTTGTGGCCTTCGCCTGCATTACGTATTTCGTTGTGCCCCCATAAAATACCATTTCAGAAATGCGTGACTGACGAATGACCAGATTTTTCCCAGTCAGTAGCGGATCCTTTTCTGCGTTTGTATAATAGCATCTGTTGCGCTTTGCGCCTAGCCACAGCTTTGACACACCTCCGAGGACGCAAAGTCACTTGCTAATTAGACAACGCGAATTACTTGACGGAAAAACGAACCATGCGTTCGCACAAAATAGCAATGACAGCTGGCGCCAGTCGCGAAAGCATGGTGTGCCGTCTGCATGATAGGGCTCATAGACTACAACAAATGTTTTTGCATCAGGAAACAGACTTTCTGAGCAAGGGGAACTAGCATTTGTAGACACACCAAACTTACGAATGACAGGTCAAATGATCAAGAAACTTTGTGTTGCTGGTGATATATCTTAGTGAGTTTATTTTCGCTGTTGACAGTGTGGTGAAGAAACTTTGTGTTTGTTGGGTCTGGGAATAGTGGGAAGAACAGTATTCCCACTGGGAATGTCAACCAACTCTCCAAGATACACAGAGTTCAGTTACCTTAACCTGATTGCCATCGACTTTCAAAGCTCTGCGAGACTTTGGTCTGACCAAGAGCCTGTACAACAAACGTTTCCCAAAGCGCATGGTTGACTTGCCTCCCTCAAATGCCTAAGTTTGCTTTGCTACTTATCGATGTCAGAAAATGCTGTACCGAAGCAAAATCAATCACACCACTCTTTTCTTTGGCCTCGTTCAGATTGGCATCCCAAATCCGATTTTTTCATATCCAGATTGTATCTAGAATTGATTTCGGGTGGTCTGAACAGCAGAAAACCACATGAATTCCGATTTTTCCGAATCTATTACGCCCTACATACCCATGTGGTGTCAATTGCGATTCATAACGGATATGCTGCGATCTGAACAGCTTTTCCACATGGGATAAGATTTCACCGTGTCACTTGCGTCATTTGTCACGTGACACAAACATTAACGTGGAATGCAATCGGAAGTGAGAGATCAATGTTAATTCTCCTTTTAAAAAACAGTATCGTTTGCTATAACAACGTGTCAGTGCGCGTTATAGATTTGCCGCAAGTTGGAGTTTACCTCGCGTGTGGAAAACAAGGTTTACCTCGCGTGTGGAAAGCAACGTCAGTGAAAGTTTTCAACCACGCATCAGAAAGGCAACTAACAGCTGTGCTGGACTGCATTGATGCACTGAAATAAAGATGAGTAATGCTATTCTTCCATCTCTGACACTTCCTTGTTACTTGTAGCTGTGTGCTACAGCCCCACTTAACCATCTGAGAGAGAAACAACCAACATTCTGCCCTCTGCGGTTTTGTTTATTATTTGTGGGCATGATGCGTTAGGGTACCATAGTAACCCACGTGGATATGGTAGGTGATTAGCGGACATGGAGAGCCGATATGCAGTGACAAGCAGTGTGAACGCGGTCGATAGAGAGATAAGATGTTGATCCGATATGCAAAAAATCAGATTTGGAGTGCAGTCTGAACATAGCCTTAGATGTATGTGACACAAAGGGAACTGCTTGCTAACAGGACTGAGAGCCGTTGGAGCTGCTCAAAGTTGATTGGTTCCCGACCAAGGGGGTGGAGTTCCAGATTTTTGTGGAACTCAGAAACGCTGTTTAGATCAATAGCTGCCAGACCAGCGACAGCAACGCTGAAGGTGTTACGTCACTGGGAGGGCGTGCCAGGCTAACAGTTACCTAGTTCCACCTTTTGGGTGCTTTTGGCTGTTACCTGGTCATGCTGTTGTGAGGTCCATGTGTTTAGTGTGTGTGTGTGTGTGTGTGTGTGTGTGTGTGTGTGTCCACTGCAGGTTGTCAGCAGGCTGTGCTGCTGTGACTGAAGGTTATTCTGTCTGGACTGAGTGTGGTCCCTTACTGCTGGAGAATATCACACATCTCAAGGAGACGCCAAAAAACACAGCCTGTACCATCACACTCAGAGGGTTGGTATGACACACACACACACACACACACACACACCATCACTCAACTCAAGGAGACTCCAGAAAGCACAGTCTGCTCAATCACGAGAAGTCAAATCAACTCTGAACTTATAAAAGTAGTAGTGTGCAAGGGTATCACATCTGCAATGGGCTTTGCAAAATTTGAGACTAAAGGTTTTCATTGTCATTTTACTGGTCTCAAAAAAAGCTCTCTCTCCACAGGTGATATTGCTGAGTGTAGGCCTACCCTATTATGACAATATTCTTTTTGGGATTGTTTCATTTCTTACTGCATTCCATAATCTGAACAGACTCTCAACAGTTGATGTATACAAATACATACAAATGAAAAAGAGCAGGGGACAATATTCCACCTTGTCTGGCACCATTGATAACATGCTAAGTGTGGTGAGAATACCAGCAGTGGAAAATCCCTATCAGATATAAAGGAACCCTTGGTCTTGTAGTTTATTTAACACATAATTTATGATTACCATGGTCAAACACCTTGGAGGCACTGGGGATTGATTCAGAGCAGATTACTCCTTTAACTTAAGGCAGTTTGGCTTTGACTGCAGAATAGTGCAGGCAGATGTAGACGTACCAAACACAGGAGACTTATGCATTTGTTTATTTGTTTGTGTGTGTTTGTTATGTAAAGGATCAAAAGGAGGACTGTTGGAGTTTCTAGTCGCTTCAAAGAGGGGAGACTGCTGTGTAACAGACCAGTGAAGATCACTATTAAAGGACACAAATATACAGAGGAGTTCTTGGAGCAGTGAAGATCACATCCTATAGAACTCACTTTTGAAGGACAGTTATTGTCATGGAAACACTAAGAGCTTTGTGTGTGATGAACATGGGCAGTGCAGTTTCCATCTACCCTTGTAGGTTCTCATGAGCTATGATACAGATTGCATGCACATACTGTATGCGTATGTTAGTGTATTGTTTATGGATAGTGCTTCTAAATCTATATGTGTAGGTAAACATTGCATGCAGGGATTGCTTATATATCAGAGTGTTGTGAAAGTGCTTGTCTTTAATGTATTTTTTATGTATTTATTCTGGATTTATATTTTTTAGTCAGTTAGTTAGTTGATTTATTTATATAGCGCATTTATAATACACAGAGTGTATCCCAAAGCACTTGGGAGGAATGAAATTAAAAACTGAAAAACTGAAACTCAGTCCAATGATGTGCCTGCCCGCCTCATAAATCCAGCTGGGCGACGATCATGGTCCGCAGGATAATCATCAGGGAGGAGGTAATAAAGCAGGGAACTGCCAGCGGTCTTCAAAAAGACCTGTTGTTGGATGCACGTTTGGGTTCATCGCCTTACTTCTAGCAGCTCCGGTTGTTGATACTTCCTCCCCGGACACAGTTAGCATTGATAGCTAGCTGCACAAACATCTCCGTGTAGTTGTGATAGCAGATCTTATCGCTAGTATTCGCACAGACCTGCAGATTTTATATGCTATGGACCCTGGTATGGAGTCTGAAATAAAGAATTGATGGATTAATGGCATCTCTTATTGACCTTGATAGAAATGTCGGATTGTTATTAGACCTTGCTGAAATTTGTCTTAAGTCTGTAAACACACTGAGCATCAGCACAACAGGCCTTTTCCCATGCTGATTCCTGCGCCTTGGCTTCCACCTGTGTGTTGTAAATGAAAAAAATGAAATAATAATAATAATAATAATAATAAAGTTGCCATGTTGTTTGTAAATTTTATCCTGGGACCTTTTTTATTTTTATTTATTTGACACACCCCCCAACTTTGTCAGTACCTTCTTGCATCTTGCAGACACGTTGAGTTTGCTTGCAACGATGTCCATGACTGACGTCTATGCGTGCACGTATGCTTTGTGTGTTGTCTGCTGGTTTAGTATTTAGGGTTCGTCTCATGCGTCGTTCGCGCAACTCGCCACAAGCGTACCTGACGCGAGTGGTCTGCCCCAAGTAGCCAGGTCTGGATATTCAATTCTGTAACCCTGTTGGCATTTTTGGGGAAAAGTTGTTAGAACTTTTGTTGGAAAGTTCAAATTCCCCTAAATACAGGTTCACTGTATTACATTTAAATCAGGGCCCCAGTTTCTGGTAATTTTTGGGGAAATATGGATGCATTTTACATAGGTGAAAAAATAAAGGCAGATAAGGTAAATGTTTTAAATTTTATATACTATATCACCTTAAAACTTGCACCCTTTTTAACTGATATTAAAAGAAATTTTTTGTGGTACAAGTTTTGTGAATGCCATTTCACTGGCTTCCTGTCAAAAACCGAATTGACTTCAAAATCCTTCTTGTGACGTACAAGGCACTTAATGGCTTAGCTCCTGCATATTACAGATCTACTTGTTCCATACCATCCTGGAAGACCTCTAAGATCTCCTTGAAGCAGACACTCTTAATACCTTTAAGTCTACACTTAAAACCTTCCTCTTTGACATCTCCTATAGTTAGGGATGGTACATGGCATGTAATCACTCTCCATGGGGTATTTTGGGATGGGCTGCCTCTGCTGTTTACCCCTGCTTGGGACAAGGTGGCCACTGACCACCCCCTTGTTCTCTCCCTCTCCTCACTCTGACATATGACACACTTATATCATGAAGTGATATCCTCCAATACTGGTCTTATCCTTTTGCTTCTTTTGTCTCTTCTGCCCCTACGCACTACAATCATCCTGGCTGAGTGGTGAGCCTCCCATCCGCCCCTGCCTCCTTGCCACCAATCCCTACCTCACTATGGATACCAAACCATCTCCCCGGAGCCACATACCAGGACCATCCTCCCTTTCCTCTCAGAGGCCCCATGACCACTACCTAAAAAGCGACCTCCACCCAATCAACTCTAATGCCACCCAACTACTGACTCCATCCCCTGACTCTTCTACCCTATTGACTGTCCCACAAACTATATTTTACCTACCATCTAGTAACTCTCAGACAACATTGTGTATTTGTTATTCTGTGTAAGCCATGGTCAATCTATGTATCAGGCTACTGACTGCACGGATACTTTATTACCCCCCCGGCAGGTGGGCTGAGCCCATGAGGCGCGGATCTGCCCAAGGTTTCCTCCTAAAAATGAATTATTAGTAAGCGAAGGGAGTTTTTTCTTGCCCCTGTTACTCATGGGTGCTCCCCATACTGTCTGTAAAGCTTTGTGAGACCATGTACTGTATTTGAGCACTCTACAAAATAAATTGAATTGAATTGAATTGTATATGCAAATGAGGCCAAATGTACTGATGTATGCGTTATGTTTTGTCCTGGCAAAGTAGCCTTTTATGACAGAATAATTGTAAAATAATTTTTTTCAGCTTGGATCATTTGTATGACACGTTCATAACAATATACTAAAAGTCCTAAGAAATCCTATTTTTAGAAATAAATGGGAAGTAAATTTCCCCTTTGAAATGAATGGGATTCAGGTGTATTTTGGAGGAACTAGTACATTTTGGCCTGAAGCATGCACAGGAAACTAATTTCACTATATATCCCATATATTTTCTGAAGGCATACACCCTCAGGATGTGATATACCATGACATGGTGTGACAGTGAGGTATGGCCCACCCTCCTCATTACAATAAAGCCCATAATTAAGAAATTTGATGTTTGCAAATTAGGCTGTTCTTGGTGACATTTAGGCCAGTGACATTTAGGGGAAACATTTAGACCATAAGCATATACATGTATTTTCTGAGAGTTTGTACACTCAGGATTTCACCAATATTTTCTTTTTCACATCCCACCCCCTTACTTATTTTAAAGCCTGTGTTTATTTTTAGGGGAAATGAGAAATTGGGTGCGTTTGACATTCAAAAGTGCCAATACAATGTAGGAAAAAGTAATTATCACCCATACAGTATATTATACCTTTTTTGAAAAACAGGGAACCTCAGGATCTCAGTAAATAAGTTGAGACAGGTTCCACACTCCTCCTCTTGATACACATTTATAGATCATTTATATGGTAATTTGGTGATTTAGGCGTGTAGCCAATGCATTTGGACCTGAGGAATAACTATACAAAAAAACTGTTGCTTTTCATGGGTACTTTCACTGTATGAAGTTTTATTTTGATAGGACTAAATGGAAAAGATAGCCTCATTGAGGCCTATTCTGGCCTTCTGAGCTGATTCCCCCTGTTGCATTTATTCTAAAACTTGCAAAGTAGACTTTGAATAACAATGTGTTTCTTTTCCAGAACCAGTTTTACAAGCAGATCAAAGGTACAGCAATGGGTGCCTGCTTCGCACCAAATTATTCCAATCTACAGTATTTAGGGGTCTTTGGGAAGAGACTTTTGTCTACTCTAGCTTAAATGCCTATTCTAACAAGATTGTATGGTGGGGCTGATATATACAGTAGTAGATGATATCTTTTTTATATGGTCTGGCTCAGAGCCTGAACTGTTATTGTTCAGTCAAGCTGAGTCTTGAATTCTCCCCTTGAAATTTCTAAAAATACTAATGGGGATTTGCACACATCTATTTTCAGGAAACCTACAGATTGCAATACATTACTTAAGGCAGATAGCTTCCATCCTTCCTGGCTAATTAGAAATATACCTTTCGGCCAATTCCAAAGGCTCAGGCGCATATGTGACACAAGAGTTTGAAATAAAAGCACAAGATATGGCCAATCGATTTAGGAGAAGAGGGTTTAACAGCCCAGTGAGCAGCTGAAGAGGGAGGGGTTTAACGGCACATGAGGAGCACAGAGCTCGTCTGCTGATAACGACGGTGCAGTCAGTGGACACAACTTTAGTTCTCTGGGTTGATCCCTGATTTCTCTAGGCTACTAATGTTGACATGAGGAACAGAGCTCTGGTCTGGTGCCATCAAAGACTTCCGTCCCTGTGGGATGCTATTGATTGAAGCTGATATGGTAAGACTTCCGTCCCTGTGGGATGCTATTGATTGAAGCTGATATGGTAAGTTACTGAGACCTGGCAAGTCTGTTTTGTTTTTTTTTTTGCAAACAGCAGCTTGAATGCTATTTTTCTGTGGTGGAAATTTATTGTATTGTGTGTAGACAGATTAGCCTACAGCACACTTACTAGCACACATAATTAGTGTCATACAATTCAGTCACAGTATTTTGGCCATGGCAAGATTATAACATCTATTTTATTCAACACAGGGCTGAACAAGCAGTTACAGTAAAGTCATACGGGCTAAGGGCCTACTGAATTATACTGTAGTCACATAGCCTATATCAGGGGTTCTCAAACTTTCTCGGGCCAGGGACCCCTCATGGAGCCGACATTTTTCCGAGGACCCCTCTTGATCGGCAAAAAATATATAGCTTTTGTTCTTTCAGATGCAACAGCTTTAAATAGGCATGTAATTGCATATGGCAAAATATGACAGTGCAGAAGGGATTTTCTACTGATGCCTAAAGGATGTGTCTTAGTAGTATTTCTATCTCTTAAGATAAGTTTATTTTTGTGGCAAACTTTTTCAGGGACCCCCTAGATATGTGCCACGGAAGCAGTGGCCTATAGGGACTCACTGGCATCATATATATCATATCATATATATTCACATACAGTAGGCATTAGGACTCATTCAGACTATGAGCTGCAGCTTACTGCATTTAACTCATGGAAATGGAGGAAAAGTGGCAAATTTGAAGTCCATTGTGTGTGTGTGTGTGTGTGTGTGTGTGTGTGTGTGTGTGTGTTGTTGTGTGTTTTAACAAAAAAATATAAATACTGTATTTATTTTAAAGGATTATATGCAAAAACATTGATGCGCTTATATGTAATTGTAAAGCCTATAAATAGGCCCAAGACCTTTGTCATTGGAGTGAAACTTCTTTTGATAGACGTACCTTTGGACCTTGTCAGGAGATTTGGACAAAGAGTTGAAACGGTTTGACTGGTCAAACAGGAGAGACAACTACATGAAGGCATCTCTAATGTCCTGCTGTTTCTGTCTCACAGACGGGTTTAAGGGACCTAATGCACTGTTCTTTCTGTCCCACAGACGGGTTTAAGGGACCTCATGTCCAGGAAGGTGTGATCTGCTGAGCAAAGTTGGTCTGGTCAGACTGCCCAGATGGAAAAAGGTGAGTAAATGCTTTTCAGAAAAAAAAGTCTCTGGTGGAATATTTAGAGAATGCATTGGCCCTGTGCTCAGTGCTACCTCACAAAGTCTCCTCACGACGCTGCTTTAGACCTTGATGAAGATCTTCACCTCTAGGATCAGATTAAAATTGACAAGAGCAATGAAGGGACGTGTTAGGTGACATGCAAGACAAGACTCAACTGTGTCATCTCCTTCCATAAACTATGACTGTCGGAACTGTTTTGAAAGGCAAGTGACCCAGAAGGGGCCAGTAAGCTTTATCTCTCCCTCCCAGCCCCCTGCCTTATCTCTGGGCACTGAGCTAGCCTGCTCACACTATTACCCGCCCCCATGGCATGGCATTCTAGCCAGAGGAAGTGGAGAAAGCGCCTGCTGTGGGTGAAATAAAACAGTATCTACCCCATACTACTATGGTGGTGCACAGCTAGTGCAGCAGTGGTCTAGGAGCCTGGCTAGTATACTTATAGCCAACAAATTGTGGGTTGGAACAGTTGTACCATAAGTGTGCCTGTGAGCAAGGTGCTTAACCCCAACACGCTTGAGGGGAAACCGGCCCTAAAGAAAGTGATAGTTAACAAATGTAAGTCACTTTGAAAGTCACATTAAAAGCCAAATGCATAAATGTACTACGAATCTCAAGGTATTACAACATTTCAAGGGTTTATAACATTAGCAAGCGTAATATACTGTATAATCACAGTAGATAAATATAGTACAATATCATTTGCTGTGTATATCCTATATCCTCTTCTCAGTTAGGGGAGCCATATTATAAATACAGAATTCAAATATCTCCTTTGCCATTGGTCTTTATCTTCCGCTGCTGAAATCTACGCGTCATACCCCTTAGTTTTGAGGGAGGTCCTGGAATTGCTCCATTTGAAGGGACAGGTAGCCCTTGCCCTTAGCCCTAGCCCTAGTGCCCAAAGAGATTTGGGACACCCCCCCCCCCTCACCTCGCAGGAATACACAAAAAGCAGGGGGAAGGGATAAGAAGAGGGGTAAAGGGGTATTTGGACCAAGAGTGGGCTCCCTTTTACAGTCATGAGCACATCTCAAGACAGGATTCTGGACCTTTTACAAAAAGGGCTGGTTTTATAAATATTAACTTTTTCTCTAACTTGTCATCCTACTTGAAGAAAACAGTCATTTCAGTGATTTAAAGACAAAAGATAACTTAATTTCAATAAAGATGCTCATGCAACTCCAAATTCATAGGTTGTTTCAATGATATCTGTGTCCACCCATCACCACCATCTCTCGCTCAATCTCTCTCTCCATCTCTCTCTCTGTCTCTCTCTCTCTAAAGGTGTATATGAGGCTAGTCTCCAATCAGCATGAGAGCTGCTGTGTTCTCTCCAATCAGCATGAGAGCTGCTGTGTTCTGTCCAATCAGGATGCATGCTGCTGTGTTCTGTCCAATCAGCATGAGAGCTGCTGTGTTCTGTCCAATCAGCATGAGAGCTGCTGTGTTCTGTCCAATCAGGATGCGTGCTGCTGTGTTGGTCAGTCTTCTACTCTGCATCACCACTTCCACAGCCTCTTCAGGTACATCCTGTTTATTTGTTTGTTTGTTTGTTTCTACTGTTCTCTACTCAATCCTCATAGACACCATATCTTACTCCTACATGGATCTATGCTGAAATAGTCTATGGAAGAGTACCTCTGCTTGTTTTTCTGCAGTTTGTTGCTGGCAAATATCAATGATGTCTTACGGTCGGTTTCCACAGGGCGGAAATTTCGCCTACTTCCCATTGAAATGAATGGGAGGCGAATTTCGCCCTGCGAATGGCGAATTCGCCAAGACTGGCGAAAAAAGTTTACCTCACTCACGTCAGATCATGCGCTACGTAACTTTCGTAAGGCCTCCGCGCAACGATCTGATGTTGATGCCATTGGGAGGGATTTCAAGCCCAATATTTCCTAACCGGACCAATCAGGGCTGCTGGCTGCTGTAGAGGGTGTGACGTAGCTAAGAAGCAACTGTTTTGAATTCAACGTAACCAGCGTCATCGGTTGGTTTCGATGTGGTTGGCTGAAGTGTACGTCAATTAAATTGATGGACAAGTCGTTTGTCCAGTTAGATTCAAGGATTTCTGGCTCCTGAAATAAATCGGCTATCGCGGAGGATCAGATGTTCGCGCGTAGCGCCACATCTGACGTGAGTGAGGTAAGAAAAAAGTTGAGAAATCTTCAACTTTTGGCGAATTTCGCCAGGTGATAACCAATCAAATTCATTTGAAACGTTAGTGACAAGACAAGGGTGGGAGTAGAAAATTTTGCAAACATCATGGCGGCATCCATGACTTCATTACATGTAAAATATATAATTTGATTAAAGGGTCCTTGGGCCATAGTTTCCGTCTACATCGTCCCCGATTGTGTTGTGTACGAGTGCTATCGTGGCTGGTAGAACACTGTAGGTTTACAAATGAGCTTAATTACTTCAGTTAGCTCAATGCTAACAACTAGCTAACGATTAGCCGTGTTAGCACACTTATATCAGTCAATATTGACTTGTGGGACACAAATTAACGTTGACAATAAAATGAAACCAAAACGAACATTTATCTGTGTTACACGAACATGATAGGTGTAAATAAACCACTGTAAATCCCAATTTCAAATCCTGGTTAAGTTTAGCTGCTAGGTTAATGTGGGCAACCCGGCGCAACCGACCCAGACAACCTGCTACGACCAGAGAGTGCTCTGCTTGGTACACGCCCCCCAGCGAAGATTCGCCTGGCGAAATTCGCTGAGTTTCCGCCCTGTGGAAACCGACCGTTAGGCTACTTTACTATCTAGCCAGTCCTAGGCTACTATTCCTAGCTATATTAGGCCTATACTTAACTATACTTCTTTCCTTTGTCTGTATAGAAACGTATGCAAACTAAGACTGCACAATTGATCAAATCACCATTGCAAATTGCAATCCTAATTTTATCTAATTCCAAAGCCTGAAACAGTTTTACCGCAGTTGCTGTGGATAATGTCTCGATGACATGATCTATGATTTTTTAAATGTTCAACTTATCCAACTGGTATAAATCAAGAATCCAATTGGCAGTACCTACAACTGTGGATATTTCCCCCAAAGTAATTCAACTTTAAAGGAAAGCTCCGGAGTGAATTCAAGCATAGCCCTGTTGAATGAGCCTTCTAAATGCACTAGTTAGCGGAGCTTTCCTTTAATGCAAACAAAAGTTTAGCCAGTGAGCTCCTACTCTGTTTGGCCACAGAGCTGGACACCAGTGATGTTCATAAGTCATTTTTTCCAAGTCCAAGTCAAGTCTCAAGTCTTTGTACTCAAGTCCAAGTCAAGTCCCAAGTCCTGAGGCGCAATGCCAAGTCAAGTCTCAAGTCAAGTCTAAAGTCAAGTCTCGAGCCTCCCAAGTCCATGTCAAGTCTCAAGTCTTCTCCCTAAGTCGAGCCTTTTTGAATCTTGGAAAAAAAATTCCATTTGACAGGGTGAGGGTGGATATAATTATGCACACAATCTGCTATTGACAAATCAGCTGTAATGTTAGACCTGAGAAAAGTTAGAATGCAGTTGTATGCATGAGTTACATTGCACCTAAGAGTAAATATTGTGCTTATGCTTTCCCATAAGAAACATCAGAAAAACCAAAATAATGAAATGAACACTTCCGTGAAATTAACATTGTTCACGAGTCACAAGGCTTAAGTCCGAGTCAAGTCTCAAGTCATTGAGGGCAAGTCCAAGTCAAGTCTGAAGTCTCCAGAATGAGCGACTTAAGTCAAGTCCAAGTCCAAGTCTCGAGTCCAAGTCCCCATCACTGCTGGACACCTCTGGTCTTCTGCTTGTTGATTCTCACTGCTGGGTGGCCCCCACACCCCCATGTTCCTCAAGTGTAGCTCTTTTATTTATTTATTTCATACCCAAAAGTACAATGGATTGGCAGTTGGTTAATTAACAGTCCTCTTTTTCAATGCAGCAATGATCAAGGATTGGTCCTAATATGGATCCTTGTGGGACACCTTTAGTTAATAAAGGGTTTGCCTTGACCCTCTCTGCTCTGATGTTTTGTTTGTGGTCTGCAGGCTTTACTGTGGTGGGTCCAGATGACCCAGTAGTGGGTGTGGAGGGTGAAGATCTGGTCCTGCCCTGCTTCCTCCAACCCCCCACCAGTGCAGTGGGCATGGATGTGGTGTGGCTGATTAAAGGTGACATCTTGTACCATTACAAGAGAGAGCAGAGCTACATAGAGAGCCAGCTCCCAGACTACTGGGGCAGGACCAGTCTGTCCACGGAGGATCTCAAAAGGGGAAACCTCTCACTGAAGCTCACATCAGTCAGACTCTCAGACACAAACACATACAGGTGTTACATCGCTACTCAGACTGGCACTGACGAGACTGAAGTGCACCTCAGAGTTGAAGGTAACCATCTTTCAATTTAGTAGTGCATTTGCACTTCAAATCCCACTCCACGTGTCTCTTGTCTAGAATATCATCATGGATGTCTTATTTGTAACTCATCAGCAGGACCGATATCTGAAGCAGACAGTGAGGATTCTAAATCAGCCAAATGGTCAAGATTGGACCAATCATTGTTGATTGTGTTGGTTGTTCTATTTCGTTCTAGGCACTCCAGAAGAGAAAAAAATATTTTTAGCTAATTTTCCTTTAGAATAAGCACTAGGTGGCACTAGCCTGTATAGTTACTTCCCTCTAAGATCCATTTATTTACAGTCATATTTAATGCTCTAATATCCATTTATTTACATATTTGATCCTCTGCTTACAGTGGTATTTGATTCTCTCTTTCCAGCTGTGGGCTCAGCTCCTGTCATCTCCACTGAGAGTCTGCTAGACGGGTGGGTGGTTCTGCAGTGTGAATCTGCAGGCTGGTCCACTGAGCCGCGGGTGGACTGGGTGGACAGCAGAGGGCGCTCACTCCCAGCTCAGCCCACTAGTGTCCAGGATACAGCAGGGCGTCTCAAGGTCACTAAGAGGGTCACTGTGGAGGAGAGTGATGGCAGCAGCTTCCTCTGCACAGTCTCAAGCCAACGGCAGAATAAACTGCAGGAGGTTGAAGTACCGCGTGAGTAGCTCAGAGTAGTTACACTCTTCATGCTCTCATAGCATACAAAACGTAAAGTCTAATTTCACTTAAATAACAGAGTAGGTATATTATTATCATAGCCTGTCTATTGACTTCCTACGCAATTCTGTCCGGAATTCCGGCCATTCGCTTGGTTCACTTAGGATGCATCCTGGCCCCAATGACGCCTGAGAATTCTAGTTAGTAGAAGTTAACCTGTTCGGTTGGGATATATTTTCATATGAAAGAAGATCCACAAGGCTGCATTGTAAAGTGCATCGATATGGGACGCTGGTTAATCTTTTTTACTCAACAATGCCTAGGGTGTCCTGTTATGTAGAAATAAAGGACACCCTGACAGCCAATCAGAAAACAGTATTCCATTCTACCGGGTGATAAAATATTGGTCAAAGGCTGATCCAATCTTTTTTTTAATTTAGACACCTCCTGCAAGCAATCATATACTGTCATATACAGAGGGGCAATCATATACTATCATATACAGAGGGGCAATCATATACTATCATATACAGAGGGGCAATCATATACTATCATATACAGAGGGGCAATCATATACTATCATATACAGAGGGGCAATCATATACTATCATATACAGAGGGGCAGGAGAGTGGAAGCAATCATATACTATCATATACAGAGGGGCAGGAGAGTGCAAGCAATCATATACTATCATATACAGAGGGGCAATCATATACTATCATATACAGAGGGGCAATCATATACTATCATATACAGAGGGGCAGGAGAGTGGAAGCAATCATATACTATCATATACAGAGGGGCAATCATATACTATCATATACAGAGGGGCAGGAGAGTGGAAGCAATCATATACTGTCATATACAGAGGGGCAATCATATACTATCATATACAGAGGGGCAATCATATACTATCATATACAGAGGGGCAATCATATACTATCATATACAGAGGGGCAGGAGAGTGGAACCTACTTCCACTGGATGTTAGGGAAATTCAAAGCAAATCTTCTTTTAAGAAAACAGTAAAGCAAAGATTATTAGTGTGCTTGTAAAACATATTCTTATTTAATGATTTGATTTTAAAAACTAATAGTATAACAGTTTTACTGCATTGCTGATATATTGTATTGACTGTTTAGGTTGTTCCATGACCACCGTCATGTAGACACATGTTGTTGGTATTAAATTAATGTAATTGGCATTACATGAACGTTTAACAACATGTGTATTAAAAAATGTATGTTTACACTTGATTTTATGGACCCCATGCCAGGAAGACTAGCTTCAACTGTTGTGGAAGCTAATGGTGATCCAAATGAAACAATAAACAATAAACAATTGTTTCTCAATAGCTGGAATCCTGAAGCACAGACCGAGGGGCTGGTTTTGACCAGGCTAAATCATAAAAAGGGAGAAAATATATCTTGTCATACTTCCTAGGTCAGATAAGGTTTTTTGTGTTGCAGGGCATCTGTTTGCACAGTCTAGGCACCACTGGGCTCTCCTTGGATCCGTCCTGCTAGTCTTATCTGTGTGTGTCTTGGTGTCACGCTACACAGGTACTGCTCTCATTTGTACTTTGAAGCTTAAGGGGCTTTAGCCTGGCTTTGCCTTCCTACGTTGCTCCGCTCAATAATGATTTCCCTCCGTCTGGCATTCCGGCCAATGGCATTGTTTGCAGAGATCAATTCCATACAGCACTAAAAAGCAAGCAGGATCGGGAATTGTGAGAGATAAAGTCGGGTTTCTGTTCTTGTAGCATTAAGGTAGTTTAGCCTACTTCATGACCAAGCTGGTGCATAACGTTAGCGATTGTGTGAAATCAGATTTAATAGTTTCAAACTTCTACTGTTCACACCTCCAGCTTGCAATCGTTCGTCAATGGTGAAATGCCAGACCCTTGTACAAAGCTAAAGCATAGACCAAGGGGATGGCCAAAGTCAGTCTAAAGGGGCTTATATGTATCATTTAAATTCATTTGTGTTGCAAATTTCTTTTTTTTCTTTTAAATGCTTTTCTAATAAGACTAAACACACTATTAACATCCTAAACAATATTTTGACTGCCAGTTTTTGAAACGATGATGTATGAAATGTATATTTTTTGTTGCCACTGCAGTGTTTCCCACAGATTAGGTAGCAATTTGTGGTGGTCCACTGTGCCGATGAGGGTGGTGACCAGGGGGGAGGGGGCGTTGCCCGGGCAATCGACGTAGATGGCCAGGGGGGAGGGGGCGTTGCCCGATGGGGCACAAATTTAAGGTGGCAACAGTCTTACTTTACTTTGTTTACTGAACAAATAAATAAAGTAAGTAAAGTTTAAAGGCCACAATCACAGTGCAATTGAGTGCTATAAATGACTTTAGAAGGGTTTCTTTTTTTACATTGAACAGTTGGGATAAAAACATTTTTTGATGAAGAATAATAGGCAACGGCTTGGTCATTTTAACAGCCATTTTATTGCTGTTTAAAACCTAAAAATTAAGTTTTATCCCATTACTTGATTAATTGATGAAATAATAGGCTACTTAAGTGTCATCTGAAATTGTACCAATTAGGCTACCTGCAGTACAGCCACACTCATGGCACAATCATAAATTGCTGTGAAACAGGTCACATGAATTAAATCCAATTTGACGAATAAATGTTATTTGCCATTCGTTTAAGGTTTACAAAAAGTATAAGGACTGTAGGCTTATCTCCTGCACCAAATCAATAAGGAACGCATGATGAGGAGACCGGCAGGGAGGGAGCTGTGTCTGTGTGCGCAACTAAGGGAGAGAGAAAGAGAGCGCAGGTAGTAGATGGCCCATTTGTTATATGGTAATCACAGGCATAGGCAAGAAATTATTGCAAATAGCGTAAATAGCGCTTGTGTTTATAGATCGTAAATCAACTAGCATTGACAGCTAACTTTGACGCTTTTGTGACTTTTAGTGAAATGCTATTAACGTGCAGATTTTTTTTTCTGTAAAGACGAGCATTGACATTTTTGGTAAGCCACGTCCGCAGGCTACACATATTCTCTTGATTAAACGTTAAAACACAACCCCAGGTGTTCTACCCACGACCATGGTATGAATTCCAGTTGTTGGTTAATTAGCCTCTTCCTTTAAACTAATAATGTTGGCGTAGCAAAAGGTAACATTGCCGATGGAGCAGTATGTAACTTTCAGATGCCGCTATATGGCCTCATGGCGCAGTGATAACGATGCGACCGGCCTTTTTATGTACTGTAGGTCTATGCGTTAAAAAAAAAAAAAAATCCGGGGGACGTAGGCAAGGCGGCGGGCAGTTTTTGGCAAGGTTAAAGCGCTGTGGGAAACCCTAGTGCGCACGTGCGTGAACGAGAAGAGGGGGTACTATGAAAGAATGGAACGATACAGGTGTGAGGGAAGTGGAACGATACGCAACTGATTTTTTTATTATTATTCGAGTCTTTTTTTTTTTTTTTATGATCCCGAGTGTTATTATGTGGCGATAGGATTCCATTCTGTGGCGGCCCGCCACACAATGGTCTATGTATGGGAAACACTGCACTGTTAAAACTTAGGAAAGGATTTTTTCATTATTTCCTTCGTTTTTTCATCTTTTCTTAGAATTACATTGAAAAAAATACTGACAAAGAAATAAGTGATGGGATCTTTAAAATATATATTATTTCTCTCCTCAGACATCCATATGTACAAACAGTGGGTGATCTCCAAGTTTACATGGGCACATGGCGATAACCATCTGCCAGGTGAAGACATCAAGACCTACACAGAACCTCACATTATCTCTAGACTCCGAGGAACAAATCATTCATCATTTATTAGGAAGGACTACAGGGGGATCACCCTGGACAATCTCTTCAGTTCTGATAAGGATGAGCCTCCTCCCAAAGTGGTCATTCTCAAGGGCCACTCTGGATACGGCAAGTCCTTCACCACTCGCAAGATCATCTGTGATTGGGCGTCTGGGATACGCTACACTAAGATGTTTGACCTGGTCGTTCTCCTGAGTTGTAAAGAGTTGAATGTAGAGGCAGAAAGGAGCAGCTGGAGTCTGTTGGAGCTGGTTGGCTGTCCCCAGGAGTTCACACCTGTCATGGAGGCCATTCTGAAGGAATCCCCACACAAGGTGCTGTTCATCATTGATGGGTCTGATGAGCTGAATCTGTCAGCACCAAAGCCCAAATCCCATCTCCCCAGCCAGCCCTTCACTAGAGCGCCCCCTGTAGACACTATCCAGGCACTGCTGGGTGGACGCATCCTGCCTGAGTCCTTCCTGCTGGTCACCACCAGACATAACGCAGCAGAGAGGCTGACAGACATACTCAGGCATCAGGAACAGTGCTACATAGAGATCCTGGGGTTCAAGAGGGATGAGGTGAAGGATTATTTTGGCAAGTTTCCATTTGAGAACCAGAAGCTAGCTGACCAAGTATATCAGCATGTGTTTAGCAACAGCTTCCTGCTCTCCTCCTGCTCTAATCCCGTGTTGTGCTGGATGATCTGCTACTCTGTCCTGAAAGAAAACTCTGACCATCTGCTACCGGAGCTGAAAAGAAAGACATCCATATATTTGCTGTTTGTATCCACTGTTCTAAAATACACCATCAGATCACAAAACAACGATGACCTCAAGCAGCTGGCAACACTGGCAAATGATGGAACATTGCATGGCAAATTCTTGTTTGAACATGAGAAGGTAATGGGTCCCACCAATATCCCTCTCCTTCAGAAAATCAGTGCTGGACAGCAGGTGCTGTATGGTTTTATTCACCAGAGTGTTCAGGAGTTCCTTGCAGCTCTCTACTACTTCACCTTAGGAGAGGCTCAGATGAAGAGTGAAGTGGGGAAACTGCTGGAATCAGTTAAAGGGCCTTTTGCAGCTAAAAACATCCATCTATTGCCTGTCATTTGCTACCTGTTTGGCCTCTCAAATGCAAAAGTGTGGAGATTATTCCCCATGAACAACACAGTACCCTGTCTATCCCTCATCCAACATCTGCTAGAAGAATGGATTTTGGGCAAAGTTAAGGAATTTATTAAGAAGAATATGAAATTGTACTTACTCCATTGTCTTTTTGAGCTCCACGAAGAGAGGTTTGTGAAGAATGTCATGGAGACTTGGAATAAGGTTCATTTCTCCTCATTTGCTCTGAGGTGGGAGGATTGTTTGGCCCTTAACTACTGTCTGCAGTGCCGACCTGCAATAGGACCTCTGAGACTCAGCAACTGCAACCTCACCACAGATAAACTGAAACTGCTGGCACCTACACTGGCTGAGCTGAGCTGCAAGGAAATGTGGTGAGTCACACAGAAGATATACCATACTAATCCGTCTCACTGTTATTTTACACTTTTTTTTACACCTTTCTTTGTCATTAACCTTCAGTGCATCAGGGATGTTAATGAAATCTTAATGTTCATGACATTAACATGTTATATATTATGTTAACACTAATTGCAGACATACAAATTAGGAAATAATCCACAATTCCACAACTGTAATGTTATGTTGAACCGTGTTTGAACATGTGTCTATCGTTAAGACTGAATGGATATAAGGCTCTAAACCGGGGTAAACGGTTCAAAAGCCATCATCCATAAATTATAATCATCCTAACTTGAGAAAATCGCCCACATGAGAGCGCACGTGAAAGATTCAGATCTTTTAAATATTCATGTTATAACACACCAGTGTGTGAATTCAATTGAATTTACATCAAACTAAATATACATGCTTAATTGCAATAGAGCTGGTCTTCATCTTTATGTTAGCTGCTTGAGTTTACAAAGAATCTCGGGTAATTCCATCTTCACTTCGTTTGGAGTCTGCACCTCCCTCCCTCCGTTTGAACGGGTGATTTGAAGGGGTGAAAGGCACTTCCCCTCGGTCTTGAAAGTATTGGGACACACTACACTTACATGTGAACGCGGAAAACCGAGTGTTAGAGCCAAAAACGAGTGGAAGTGGTAGAAATGGGACAGGGCCTTACACTTGGTCTAGCCCTCAAGCATGGACGGGGGAACGGAGGTCATAGTTTTGTTATATCATCTTATTCCGTTTAACCCAGTTTTGAATGTTCTGTAGCAGATTGAAGATTAAACAGAATTAAACCTGTGTTTTGCAGGCTGGATGTGGAGAAGCTATCAGATCCTGATGTTAATATTCTGATCTCAACTTTGGGGACAGGGAGGATCTTGAGGAGATTGAGGTGATGTCACTTCCTGTTATTCAGTTCACCACTCCCATCAAATACAGCTGAACAATAATGGGCCCTATTTTGACGACGCAAAGTCAACTGTTGTTTGACGGATGGCGCATATGGTTTTGGGGGCGTGCTGGGGGCTTTTTGCTATTTTCACAGCGCAGAAAATGAACTTTGCGCCGGCGCAAAGATCAAAAAGTTTGGACTTAGGGTGCCTAATTAATCATGGGTGTGTTATGGGTGTAACACAGACATAACCAATGACAGATCAATCTCTCATTGCCTTTAAGAACGAAGAGCGCAAAGCGCCTGGTGAATTGCTATCACACCAGCTGATCTCCTCCTGCATTTAAGGAAATTAAAATATTGAATAGCGAGCAAGCTCACACGTCGGGTCTAGTAATAGTCAGAGTCGTAATGGGTCTGGTAATATTAAATTGATGTCTACAGGCTGCACAAGACACGAAGGAAGCTGATTTAATCCTGATAGATATCTCGGAATATTCATTCGAAAGCGAAAGTAAGCTTGATTCTCCATTTAACGTCCCCCCTTCTTATATCCTCACACGTTTTCTGTTGCAGGCTAATAAATTGTGGTTAACCACATCTTCCTGAACATCATAATGATTTTCCGATTATAATAATTATTGTTGTGGCCGTCATTCTTATGCTGGAACGAGGACTGCATTACCTATTGCGTTGTGCGCCCATAAAATAGCATTTCAGGAATGCATGACTGACGAATGACTAGGTTTTTCCCAGTCAGTGGCGGATCCCTTCGACACACCCCCGAGGACGCAAAGTCACTTGCTAATTAGACAACGTGAATTATTTGACAGAAAAATGAACAATGCGCTCGCACAAAATAGCAATGACAGATTGCGCGAGTCGCGAAGGCATGGTGCGCCGTCTGCAAGATAGGGCCCAATGTGTGGCCCATATTTGCCTCTGTCTCTGAGGGGGAATATGGGAATATCATCAGCATACAGTACAATGTATAATGAGCATAAGAGAGAACTGAATGAGGTCATAGACTTTTCTGTCAAATGAGGATAAAGTAAGAACTGAATGAGGTCCATGTTTTCTAGAACAAGGGAAAGTCATCGGCATATATTGTCCATCGAGGATAAAGTGAGAACTGAATGAGGTCCATGTTTTCTAGAACAAGGGAAAGTCATCGGCATATATTGTCCATCGAGGATAAAGTGAGAACTGAATGAGGTCCATGTTTTCTTGCAGAGTGGAAAAGAGCCAGCTGTCAGGCAAGAGTGTGGAGAAGATCCTTACAGCACTGGGCGAACACAGGACTGTGTGTTCAGTTCATCTCTCATTAGAGACCGTCAGCTCACACACAGCACAGGTCCTGCTAAACTATGTCCAAACAGACAAGGTCTCAGACACTATGAGGTGAGATCACCATGTATGGCACTATATATGATATATGATTCCTGAAAGATACATATAAATATTAATAGCTTATAATGTGTTGTGTTGTTGATTTGGAGTAACATAGTTAGTAATTTGAGTTTGTAAGGATACTTAAACTTAAAGGAGACATAGAATGGAAAACCACTTTTACATTGGCTTGAATGAATCAAGAGAGGTTGTGCATGGACAAAGAGCTATCATGAACATGAGGCATGGTTCTGCCCTCTTTCATATGGAAATCCTATATTTAGAAATAGCCACTAAATCATGGGCGAATTAGAACAAAGCCTACAAATGATGTCAAATAGCACAAATCCATTGCAGTTCAATTAAGGTGGCCAGAGTGGGGCGTCGTTTAGGCAAAAAACCCATTTCATTACACATCTTCAATATGAAATGTTAACTAGGCTTGTAAAATATCACTTGATCATCTTTTTGAGAAAATACAATTGAATATATTGTTTTTTCACATCAGAGTTTAAGGTACAATACTCCATTAATCCATTCTATGTCACCTTTAACACAATGGCCTTTTATTCAACAGTGTTAGATTGTCACAAGATGGACAAGGGAGTGGAGACCAACTCTGTTCATCTCTCTGTGTGGAAAAACATCAGCACAGTTTCACGTAAGCCTGCACACAGAATACTCATTTGAATGATACTATTGTATGTGTGTACTAATTTGGTTTGAATGTTAAAGTGAAATAAATAATCAACTCTATGTAGGCTTTGAAAATTACAAGAGCGCTACAGTCAAAATGACAGAAATTTTGTGTGTGTGTGTGTGTGTGTGTGTGTGTGTGTGTGTGTGTGTGTGTGTGTGTGTGTGGTCTTCAGTGTGTGTGCTGAGCATGATATCAACGCCTCCCAGCCTCCTCTGCTGCAGCTGTCCATATCCGTGTCCATCACTAAGAAGACCATTGACTGGACTCACGTCCTCCACAACATCCAGCAACTGAGAGAGAAGAGGAGCACGTAAGAGTGTCACACACACACACACAGACGTGCACACACACACACACACACACACACACACACACACACACACACACACAGAGACCTCCACTCACTTCAGCACGGCCTACGTACAACCTGCAGTGGAAACACACACACACACACCTTGCTCGGTGTTCATGAGTGTATTGTTTTGCAGGCTTAATGAGGATGTAGAGAATCTGTTGAGCTCCCTGCGCTCTCTGCCTTGCCTGAGGTTGACTGTGGCAGCCACTGTCTACAGCACACACTGGGCCTCTGAGCTCATCGCCCTCATGTATGACTGCCACACACTGCAGGAAATAGAGTGAGTCAATGTGTGTGTGTCTCTCTCTCTGTGTGTGTGTGTGTGTGTGTGTGTGTGTGTGTACACCACGCTGCAGGAAAATAAATTAGTGAATGTGTTTGTATGTGTGTGTGTGTGTGTCTCTGTGTGTGTGTGTGTAGGGTGACAACATGACAGCATGGCTGTTTGCCTTGTGATGAATCCATTATTATTAATGCACTTATTTGTAGGGTGACGGTGAGGGAACCACTCTCATATGGACAGACCCTGTGCTCATTTCTCTCTGTGAGGAAAAAACAGCACAGCACACTTGGAAAAGATTCCACACTTGGAAAAGATTCCACACATGGAAAAGATTCCACACTCGGAAGAGATTCCACACTCAGGTGACATTCCACACACTGGCACTGTCGGTACACACAGAGTGGTCCATGAGCGTGAGCATGTGAGCTATAACACTTTTCTGTGCTGTGGTCTTGTTGCTTTGTTTACTTTACAACACAGAATGTTGACACAGATTGTACATTCACACACAAATTGTGTACCAACAGGCACCTCTGCATATAACATCAACTAAATGTCAACAAAGTGGGACAACATATTATCTCTTACTCTTACTTACTCTCATTCTGTCTCATTCTCTCTCTCTCTCTCTCTCTCTCTCTCTCTCTCTCTCTCTGTGTTCTCAGGCTGAGTATTGGACAGCACATCTTAGTGTCCTCTGGAGAGGTCCTGAAGCGCAGGTGTGTTAAATGGGTCTGCTCTCTAAAATTACACACATTTCAGAAAACATACTGAAACATACTCACTCTGTGTGTGTGTGTGTGTGTGTGTGTGTGTGTGTGTGTGTGTGTCCAGGCTGAGGCCTTTGTCTCTTTTCTCTCTCACCCTCCCCGCATCGGAGGTCCCCTCTCAGGGCTGGGAATATTTGCTGGAGGTGATTACCAACTTGAACAGGTAGGTTCTCTGCTTTCCAAATGGGTTTGGAGAACTTGCCAAATGAACTCTTCCAGGAGGGTTATAACACTCTGAGACCAACATAGTTCTTTCTGGAAGGTTCTGAGATGGAAGCCTGTCAAGCCCTTTTGGGCAGTCTCTTGAACTGTATCAATACTGCTGTCCAGGGTTTAAAATTAGCACCGGCCACCGGCCAAATGTGGGTAAAAATTTGGTTTGACTAAAAACAAAAAACAAACTACCTGCCATTGGTGGACTACTGAGATATGACTTTCGTCATTAATATGAAATGAAATGAGCGGAGCCAGTAGGCACCGTAGTAGTTGAGTTTGGATGACCATCTGCTATAAAATACATTTTGAACTTGGGTGTATTATAGCTTTTGATACAGAGACATCTGTCAGAAAAGTAAAGTTGTTCTAAAAAAAAACCTTAACATTTTTTTCAGTGGCCGTTCAAAGTATTTTTTTGGCCGGTAAATGATCAGGCCTTACCTGCCTTTGGCAGTTGGGTCAAAAAGTTAATTGTATACCCTGCTGCAGTCACACCAATGAATTATTAATGGATGGACTATTATTAGTGTTATCATACATTTGGATTTATTTATTTTTGTCCAACAGGCTTTTTGCACATAAGCATTTTTTGATGCTCACTTATTTCCGGTTACATTGGCTGGATAACAATCATGATAAAAGAAAACTCACACAAACTCACATTTGGATATCAGCTGACAAGTCCGTCAGTCATAGCAAAGTCCTCTCTAGTCATAGTCAAACAAAACCACTAACTTTAATAGTAGACATTAAATTAATTTTGTTAATTTAAAATTATGTTAGCTGTTGCTCTGCTAAAATTCGAATGTAACTACCAGTGTTTTATCTCAGTCATTGCGGCCAACGGTAACCGGAAATCTAAGAGAATTATAGAATTGTTATGTGCTAGGAGCGAATTCCCTGTCTTTACTGAAGATTGAATTAAATGGAAGGGAATGGAATGGAATTGTAACCTGCTTGGTTGAGGAGATTTGGGATTTGGGGTTCATGAATCCAATTGAATCTAATGTTGGGTGGTGTTATTCTCTTGCAGCAAGAGTGGTGTTGAAGCCCCGCCCATCTCCAAGAAAAGTGGTGCTGGCACTCCGCCCACTGGTGTTGAAGCCCCTCCCACCTCCAGTAAGAGTGATGTGGACGCAGATCCTCTCAGTGATCTGTTCTCCTTCCTGCTCTCTCTGTCTGGTCTGAGGGAGGTGGAGCTGAGAGTGGCCAACCTGACACACACATGGACTCAACACGTCCTCACACTCATCAAGGAACATCCCAGAGACAAGGAGATTAGGTACGATACACACACATGCACACACACACACACACACTCGCACACGTGTACCTGACACTCACATGGGCTAAACACGTCCTCACACTCATCAAGGAACATCCCAGATACAAGGAGATTAGGTACCATAAACACACACACACACACACACACACACACACACACACACACACACACACACCTTGGAGCCTTTATAATGTGTTCAAACCTGTTTTGAGAGGACTACATTTGTGTGGACTAAGTAAGCCATATTGCCTTTAAAGGTTGTGCATGGTCAAAGAGCTATCATGAACATGAGGCACTAAAACATGGGTGAATTAGAACAAAGCCTACAAGTGATATCAAATAGCACAAAGCCATTGGAGTTTAATTGAGGAGTGGGGCGTTGTTTAAGCAAAATAAATACATAATAATAATTTATTAATCAGGCTTGCAAAATATCACTTCATCTTATTATGACAATATACAATTGAATATATTGTATTTTAACATCAAAGAACAAGGTACAATACTCAATAAATTCATTCTATGTCCCTGTTAAGATCCATAAGAACTAAACTGTGTGTGTTCAGTGTTAATGTGCTGCAGGAATGGGGAAGTCCATGGGACAGTCTTTGCTCCACTCTGTATGTGACAAAAACAACCAGCTACTTCAGGTGAGCGCACACACACACGTGCGCACACACACACACACACACACACACACACACACACACACACACACACACACACACACACACACATAGATGTCTGCACATGCAGGCAGTTTTGAGGTTCATTTGTGTATTAA
Source organism: Sardinella longiceps (assembly GCA_027497455.2). Classification (NCBI taxonomy): domain Eukaryota; kingdom Metazoa; phylum Chordata; class Actinopteri; order Clupeiformes; family Clupeidae; genus Sardinella; species Sardinella longiceps. The sequence goes on along the minus strand of JAODXP020000016.1, from coordinate 648,368 downwards.
TGTGTTAAGTGTGTGTGTGTGTGTGTGTGTATTCCAGGTTGTCAGTTGAGCACCTGTACCAGAGGGGTAGCGTTCCCACTCTCTCCTGCATCTCCGTCCTGTTAGACCCAAACTCTCCAACACAGCCGGACTGGACGGAATACATGGACAAGTTCCACACTCTGAAGAATCACATGAAGGAGTAAATACTGTAATAAAATAGTATAGTGTAAATTAATAGGTGTGAATAGTGTAGTAAAGTAGTATAGTGTAAATGAATAGGAGCGAGTAGTGCAGTAAAGTAGTATAGTGTAAATGAATAGCAGTAAATAGTGCAGTAAAGTAGTAAATATTGTAGTAAAGTAGTATAGTGTAAATGAATAGGAGTGAATAGTGCAGTAAAGTAGTATAGTGTAAATGAATAGGAGTGAATAGTGCAGTAAAGTAGTATAGTGTAAATGAATAGCAGTAAATAGTGCAGTAAAGTAGTAAATACTGTAGTAAAGTAGTATAGTGTAAATGAATAGGAGTGAATAGTGCAGTAAAGTAGTAAATAGTGTATTAAAGTAGTATAGTGTAAATGAATAGGAGTGAATAGTGCAGTAAAGTAGTATAGTGTAAATGAATAGGAGTAAATAGTGCAGTAAAGTAGTATAGTGTAAATAAACAGGAGTAAATAGTGCAGTAAAGTAGTAAATACTGTAGTAAAGTAGTATAGTGTAAATGAATGAATAAGTGTTGTGGGATCTTTTATGACCACTGTGGGTCAGGACCTCTGACAGATTGATTACCAATAACGCTAATGATTACCAATAACGATAATGATTACCAATAACGCTAATGATTACCAATAACGTTTATCAGTAGAACACTCGCCCCCTTCCCGAGGTCAATAAAACTACTTTACTGTGTGTGTGTGTAAATGGCTCATATTACTGATCTGCCTAGCCTGAAACTCTAACATAACAGCTCTGTGTGTGTGTGTGTGTGTGTGTGTGTGTGTGTGTGTGTGTGTGTGTGTGTGTGTGTGTGTGTGTGTGTGTGTGTGTGTGTGTGTGTGTGTAATTGCAGTCTGTATGTGATGGAGTATGCAGGTCCTCTCCTGTCCCTGCTACACTCTCTGTCTGGTCTGAAGGAGGTGGAGTTGAGGGTGAGCTGCTTGACTGACAGCTGGGCTCGGCTTATCATCTCCCTCATAGACAACTGCTCCAGCCTACAGGAAGTGAGGTAAGAGCACTTCCTGTCCCTCATATGCTGCAACCAGAGAACTTTTAGTAGGGGAGAACAAGCACTCTCCTATAGACCCCCTCAGTAAACAAACACGTTGCCTACACACATGCACAGCTTGGGGTCACAAACACGTTAGTAAACAAATGCATTGCGTACACACTGCGCAGCTTGGGGTCAGATATGGGCTGTCAACCTAAGCAAGTAATGAAGGAATATGGAGACTTTGGCCGAAACAATTTGATTTTAATAAACCGCGATCGACTTTCAGCACTTTTTGGGAAACCCTAACTTTTGCTAGGAACAATCTTGATGTTTAAAAGAACATGTAAATACTGGTATTCAGTTGACATTTAAAAGGAAATTGAATGGGATTTATATCACCACCCGCATGATTCTTACAGAAACTGACTCTTAAAGGGGTTCCATGCATCTGCACCCATAAATGCTGCATTTCTTCAGATAAAACTTTTTTTCTTGAGTAGCTAATTGCATTCATACATGCGACGCAGGTGAATAATTGCATTCATACATGCGACGCAGGTGAAATTGACTTCGTTCTTAAGCCGTCTGCACACCGGCTCTGACACAGTGCTGAGCACTCTGCTCCCAACATTTTATTCCATTGTTTTCAATGCAACCCCGCACACCAGTGCCAAACTCTTTCGATTCCGTCGATGGACTCCGTCGATTGTGAATTACGATTGAAGAGTATTGTGTTGGAGCCGTACGTTGACATCCAATGTTGATTCCGCAGGCTACTCTACTAGGTTCATTGCGAAATAATCGGATTTGAGAGTGCTCGCAATGCTGCTGGAACCGGTGTGTGACATCCACAAATAACATAACTATGGTCATTCACCAGAATAGAGTAGCAGAATGCTAGTCAGTCAGGGGTAGAAAACTGCTCACAGAATGCGTCTATGAGTTGTATGTATTTGTATTGTATTGTTTCGTGTTTCGGGGTGGTTGTGTGTGTGTGTGTGTGTGTGTGTGTGTGTGTGTGTGTGTGTGTGTGTGTGTGTGTGTGTGTGTGTGTGTGTTTACTCTGCAGGTTGTCTGCAGGCCGTGCAGTAGTGAATGGAGGTGTGTCTGTCTGGACTGAATGTGGTACTCTACTGCTGGGGGACATCACTCATCTAAAAGAGACTCGCACGCGCCCAGACTGCACCATCACTCTCACAGGGTGAGTATCACACACACACACACACACACACACACACACACACACACACACACACACACACACACACACACACACACACACATGGGATTGGGGGTGGAGGATGCTGAAACCGCATAGCCGCAGTTTTCTTGCTTTTTGACTGTTGTAATAATGAACAACCGAAGCCCTGTTAGTTCAAAACATTTGAACTATAACATTTAGCTCAATGTTCCTGATTGCTACAACTTGCAAGTAGTTTTCTCTGGCCTGCATGAACTTATCAAAATCATGCTCCCCGGCAAACGCATGCACTTCCAGTCCATATTACACTGGAAATCTCCTTAAACCCCCACGGGCGTGTGTGTGGCTGGGCACAAGTGGATTGTACCAAACACAGTGGCATTGTTTGGTGATGTTTTTATTTATTTGTTTGTTTGTTATCTAAGGATCAAAAGGAGGACTGTTAAAGTGTCCTGTCACTACGAAGAGGGGAGCCTGCAGTGCAACAGACCAGTGAAGATCACCATCAGGGGAGACACATACACAGAGAAACTACTAGACCACTAAAGATCTTTGAAGGACACACACACACACACACACACACACACACACACACACACACACACACACACAGAGGAGCTACTAGAGTATCATTGAAGGACACAGCTATGGAGCTCCTGGTCCAGGGGGGGCCAAACTAAGGTCCAGGGGCAAATTGCGGCCCTTTGCCAACTTTCCCACCACCATAATATTGAAAAAAAATGGTAATGTGGCCTGTTGTGACATTAATCAGTAATAACACTACAGTAGCTTATGTAGCACTTGTAATTGGCTGACAATTGGTGCTCTTGATTTTGACCCACAACCAAAAAAGTTTTGCCACCCGTGCCACCAGACTAGTAGCCAGGCGAATGACACCCACTGGCTCCATTCATTTTACTTTCTTCCTCCAGATAGTCATGGACAGTATAATGCAGTTTAGTTTTCATAGACACAGGTTTGTGCGGGCCAAATTCAGCGAACAGAGTGAGAAACTGAAGCCACCATATTGTGCCTGCACATCACTGACCTTGAGTTAAGATAACAAAAAATGTTTTATGTGTTTTATACAAACTATAGAACAATATTTCAAAACAGAGAGAAAACAATCGTCAATGGAGATGTTTCAGATGCTACTTGACCAGTGAAGGTCACTAGTGAAGGTCAAAACTACTCTGGGGTCCTAGAAGAGTAAAGGTCACTAGTGAAGGTGCAAGAGCATGTTTAGTAGCAGACACCTGTTGCTCAACAGACAGACTGAGGAGATTCTTTGTTCCCAGGGCCATCCATCTGCACCTAGCCTGCCTAGACTGTGTCTAGACCTTTCCCCTTTCTTTCTGATTGTTTAATCTGGATTTCCACACTTTCACACTTAATGGCTATATTAGCCTTGTATACACAACTTAACTTA
>JAODXP020000016.1:637047-639547 GCA_027497455.2 Sardinella longiceps | reverse complement strand
ACACACACACACACACACACACACACAACACACACACACACACACACACACACACACACACACACACACACACACACACACACACACAACACACACACACACACACACACACACACGCACACACACACACACTCACACACACATCGCTGCACTGAGAAGAAGACCTCAGAGACCTCCTGGGCAGCGATGAAGAGATCTGCTTGGAAATAATGGATTAAACTGCGGAGTCCAAGAAGGCAACCTGTGGGATCCCTGTTATTGGCGTTCTTCAGACGTGCCGTATCTGTATCCTATCTGTGAACTGTTCTTCTAGTAAACATAATCTTTTTCAACCAACGCGTCCAAGAGTTCAGCTGTCTAATCAGATAGGATTTTGATTCCCTAAAGCCAGCATCTATACACAAACTCTTGGGTTGGATTAAATGTATTTTCCTGTTCAATAAACTGCAATGAAAACAAGGCTGATCCATTTATTCACAGTGCTGTTCCTTCAAGTATCCAGCAGAGGGAGTATGAGAGTTCAGTGTCATGTTTTGACTAGTTGCATATTGTGTCGTAATGGAAGGTACCTGACAGAGCAGTCAAGGTGTTCTTTTACACGGATTTAAAAATCAGCAGTACCTCAGTCAGCAGCATGAATTAGCCTCATTGGGACGGGGATTGAACTGTGACACTGTTGTTCACAGACATGCATTGGGCCTGTTAGTACAGTGGTGATGCCATTGGCCTTTCATTATCAGGGTCACAAGTCCAAGGCCCGTCTCTGTCGGTCTTAACAATTTCATGACCCAACACAACCAAGAAGACTTTATAGAAGTGTGTCTCAGGTGCACTGGACTGGTGATGGCGTAGCGGTTAAAGAACACACACACACACACACACACACACACACGCACGCTCATGTGGTAGAGATTGAGACCTCGAATCCCAGCTGCCCTCAATGGGCTTCCTTTGCCTCAAGTTGACTGGCCCCACACGTAATTTGTAGTTGGCAAAATGTAAGTCACTTTGGATGATGGCTTCTACATGTAAATCTGATGAGTGTGGAATGGAGAGATCCTTTAACCTCTCACATGCTGGCATTATGGTAGTGAAGAAACCCTTTAACCTCTCATATACTGGCATTAGGTAGTGAAGAAACCCTTTAACCTCTCATATACTGGCATTAGGTAGTGAAGAAACCCTTTAACCTCTCACATACTGGCATTATGGTAGCGAAGAAACCCTTTAACCTCTCATATACTGGCATTATGGGTAGTCTCCACCAGAGGACTTGTGTGAACAGGGACAAGGACTTGTGTGAAAGCCTGGAGGAGCCAGTGGTGCAGCGGTAACATCTGAGACCCTCGTCCTCAAGGTTGCTGGTTCAATCCCAGCTCTGCCTGCTGACTGAGGACCTGTGGTGGAGCTCCATGGACTCAGAGGGATGGAAGAAGCCAATGACTGAAGTCCAGGAGGAGAGGAGCAGAAGATGGAGCTTGGAGGAGAGAGACATGGGGGGGCTTACTTGGCCCCCCGGAGAAATCCAGGATAGATGCAGGGGATTATAAACTTTTTGAGGTGGTCAAACTCTGCAACTTGTTGCCTGCCAGAATTGGCTCAACCACCATAAAAATGGCATGTATCTTTTTGAAACTATTCAACTGCAATTTTTCTACCTATCAACTACAATGTCCTTCACACATCACTCAATACCTCTCTCAGACCATTAGTCTTTCTCTGGATTTGAACCCACATTCTTCAAGGCAGCACACATACTCACACCTGCACACCAGCACTCTTCCACTGAGCCACCTGGTAGTTGAGGAGACTGTCTGTATTAAGTCTAGTTGGGGAGACTGGCTGTATTAAGTCTAGTTGGGAGACTGGCTGTATTAAGTCTAGTTGGGAGACTGGCTGTATCAAGTCTAGTTGGGGAGACTGGCTGTATTAAGTCTAGTTGGGGAGACTGGCTGTATAGTTGAGGAGACTGGCTGTATTAAGTCTAGTTGAGGAGACTGGCTGTATTAAGTCTAGTTGTGGAAATTGGCTGTATTAAGTCTAGTTGGGAGACTGGCTGTATTAAGTCTAGTTGGGAGACTGGCTGTATCAAGTCTAGTTGGGGAGACTGGCTGTATCAAGTCTAGTTGTGGAAATTGGCTGTATCAAGTCTAGTTGGGGAGTCTGGCTGTATCAAGTCTAGTTGGGGAGACTGGCTGTATTAAGTCTAGTTGGGAGACTGGCTGTATTAAGTCTAGTTGTGGAAATTGGCTGTATTAAGTCTAGTTGAGGAGACTGGCTGTATTAAGTCTAGTTGGGGAGACTGGCTGTATTAAGTCTAGTTGGGGAGACTGTCTGTATCAAGTCTAGTTGTCTGTATCAAGTCCATCTATAACTATAAATGACATCATCAGTCATCCTGAGTCAAAGAGGGGAACACTGAGCAGACTGGAGGCAGCTGGGGTTTGAACCCACAATTTACAGGTTACCAACACACCAGCCATGTTCTTTAACCACTACA
>JAODXP020000016.1:619547-624547 GCA_027497455.2 Sardinella longiceps | reverse complement strand
CGCGTCACTCAGCAGAGAACTGTAAGCATTCATTCATTCATTCATTCATTCATTCATTCATTCCCTCAGTCATTCACTCTCTCACTCACCAGGCCAGAGGCCGTCCAGGAGAGTTATTTTCACTAAATTTCATATAATCACATTTAGAGGGGTTGTAGTATTGAGATCACTATATTACACATAATCACATTTAGAGTAGTATTGGGATCACTATATTAGACACAATCACATTTAGAAGCTTGTAGTATTGAGATCACTATATTAGACACAATCACATTTAGAGGGTTGTAGTATTGGGATCACTATATTACATAGAATCACATTTAGAGTATATCACTATATTAGACACAATCACATTTAGAGTAGTATTGAGATCACTATATTAGACACAATCACATTTAGAGTAGTATTGAGATCACTATATTAGACACAATCACATTTAGAGTATATCACTATATTAGACACAATCACATTTAGAGTAGTATTGAGATCACTATATTAGACACAATCACATTTAGAGTAGTATTGAGATCACTATATTAGACACAATTACATTTAGAGTAGTATTGAGATCACTATATTAGACACAATTACATTTAAAGTAGTATTGAGATCACTATATTAGACACAATCACATTTAGAGTAGTATTGAGATCACTATATTAGACACAATCACATTTAGAGTAGTATTGAGATCACTATATTAGACACAATCACATTTAGAGTAGTATTGAGATCACTATATTAGACACAATCACATTTAGAGGGGTTGTAGTATTGAGATATAGATAGATAGATACACATAATTAGCCTGGGAGTTCCCATGCTCTTTTGCGTGCTTATTTCATTTCACTCTGCAAAGCAGCATGGTGACCATGGCCGATTTTCTCGCCTGCTTTCAGTATCCAATCGCAGAACAAAAAGGGATTTGTACGGCCCTCGATTGCATTTTACATCACGTGGTGGCTCTGGTATTGGCTCCGAGGTATGTACAGACGGTATGATAGACATTCGTAGCGCCCAATAAACGGCTCTGGACAATCGTAAATGATGCTTCTGCTACGAGAAATGCAAAAGGTAGGTCTCCAGACTAAATATCACTTGTGATTTTTAGTTTGGCATTCGCCAGGCTAACACATAATCACATTTAGAGTAGTATTGAGATCACGATATTACACATAATCACATTTAGAGGGTTGTAGTATTGAGATCACTATATTAGACAGAATCACATTTAGAGTAGTATTGAGATCACTATATTACACAGAATCACATTTAGAGTATATCACTATATTAGACACAATCACATTTAGAGTATATCACTATATTAGACATAATCACATTTAGAGTATATCACTATATTAGACATAATCACATTTAGAGTATATCATTACATAGAATCACATTTAGAGTATATCACTATATTACACAGAATCACATTTAGAGTATATCACTATATTAGACACAATCACATTTAGAGTATATCACTATATTAGACATAATCACATTTAGAGTATATCACTATATTACATAGAATCACATTTAGAGTAGTATTTAGATCACTATATTAGACATCACATGATTTTAGGTGCAGATAAAATGAAATAAATAACAGAGTGAATGCCTCAGCTGTGGTGATGACAGTCAGCAGTGAATGTGATGGACAGTTGGGTAAATGGGGGGGGGGGGGTGTCATCGTTAGGGGGGGTGATCGTTAGGGGCTCATTTGAGAAGATATGAATATAATTACTCACTGTCAGTCTGCACTTTAAAAAAGAATTGAAAATGAACCGAATGTGAATAGGGTAGTTGTTCTGTTGAAATGAAGAACTATAGAACTATGGAGAAACTGAACTGAATGTGACTAGTTGTTCTCAGTTGAAATGAAGAACTATAGAACTATGGAGAAACTGAACTGAATGTGACTAGTTGTTCTCAGTTGAAATGAAGAACTACTAAATGAAGAAGGTGGGTGTGCTGCAGTGTATTCTTTGTCTTTTGTCTGATATGAATTATGAATTAGTTACTGAGTGTGAGCTGTGAACACAGGTGTGAGCAGTGACTGCACAGAAGGCCCAGACAGCTAAAGTGTGTGTGTGTGTGTGTGTGTGTGTGTGTGTGTGTGTGTGTGCACAGTGAAGAACTTGGGAGGGGAAATGGACCCGAAGGCTCCTTAAGTGTGTGTGTGTATGTGTGTGTGTGCATGTGTGTGTGTGTGAGAGAGAGAAAGAGAGTTAGCATTGCCAGCCAAACACACACAAGAGGCTAATCTGTTAATTCTCAAGTGAAGTAATTCAATTCTAGCGCCATTCATTGTATTTCACACCCAACAACCCCCTCCCCCCAACACACACACACACACACACACACGGAAGCTGAACTGTTACACACACGTTTGGGGGAACCTTGTCTTTTATAATAAGTAGTCTCTAACACACAAACACACATATGTCCGTCACCAAAACACACACACACACACACACACACACACACACACACACACACACACACACACACACACACACTCACACACAAGAACCAACAGTGCTGCAGCTCTGACTTATCTGCAATCACACTCCACACACTCCTAACTTGACACACACACACACACACAAACAAATCAAACCATGTCAGTATAACAACCTCTGACACCTGCTCTCTGACCTGCCAACTCTATCACTGCTCTTGCTGCTTCAGCCAACCGCACGCGTGCACACACACACACACACACACACACACACACACACACACACACACACACACACACACACACAACAATGATTTAGAACCAACAACAATTTTGATAAGCTTATAATAATCACATCTCTCTCTCTCTTACACACACTCACACACAGACACACACACACACACACACACACAGTCACACACACACACACACACACACACACACACACTCACTCACACACACACACGCAAAGAGATGTGACCATGAGGTGTGGTCAGGTGAGTCTCACCTGTGAAGGTTTGATGGAGTGGATGAGATTCTTCACGTCCTCGGGGCCGGGCTGTGTGTGTGTGTGTGTCGCAGGGTGGCCGCTTGCCTGAGTGTGTGTGTGCGGTGCTGTCAGGCCTGATGCGACAGCAGGAGTGTATGGGGCGAGTGAACGTGTCGCTGCAGAGCAGGAGCCAATAGAGGAAGTGAGACTCTGCATGAGACAGGAAGTAGGAACTAGAGAATCGCTGCTTTTGTCTTTATAAGGCAAACTCTGCTCTGCAAGGTGCACACTCACAACGAGACTCTTTCTTTCTGTGTGTGTGTGTGTGTGTGTGTGTGTGTGTGTGTGTGTGTGTGTGTGTGTGTGTGTGAAACCAGAGGAAGTGACATGGTGGCAAAGAGTCAAATGTGGTGTGTGTAGACGTTATGCATATAAAGGCCATGGCAATCAGAGCCAAGAACACCATAAGTCTTCGTATGAGAATTATTAAACCACCGAAGGTTAGGATGCCATAAATCTACGTATGAGAATCACACCAAAAGTTAGGACACCATAAGTCTACGTATGAGAATTAGGGCCAAATTTGATACTGTAAGTCCATGTGAGAATTTGAGCCAAAGTTCTGTCTATTGTGGTTTAATAGGACACCATAAGTATGTGAGAATCAGACCAAAGGTTGGACATCCTAAGTCTGAAGCTGAGAATCAGAATCAGACCAAAGTTCTGTCTGAATGTGAATGAGGTAAGAGTGACATCAGTCTCCGTGTGACTCAGAGTCCTGTGAAAGGTTAAAGGTATTATCGGAGTGAATCAACTCTTAGCCCTGTTTTTTTCTCCTTGTTCAGTGCTGTCGGTAGCTTTGAGAAAAATAATAATTTTGTGTAAGACGGACCAAATAGCGAAAAGGTTAGGTTTGGTTTTCCTATGGTCACTCCGGCTACCATTAACTGCTGTTTAGCTATTTTCAGTCTGTGTTCCACGACATTCTTTCATTCTCACTGCTAGCAGCACTTAGCACTGTGAAACAACATGGCTACAGGCTGATTCACTCACATAACTCCTTTAAGATGCCGGGCCAATAGGGAGGGTCAGACCTTTATATACTGTCAATGGGTCAGATACATAGCGTATGGGTAGGCCTGTCAATGGGTCAGATACATAGCGTATGGATAGGCCTATCAATGGGTCAGATAGCCTACATAGCGTATGGGTAGCCAGGCCTATATTGGCTGACATGGGCTTATTTCACGCCTGAACATTCCAAGATTCGAAAACATTCCATTATAGTAAAATGAACATTCTTTCATTGAAATGCATTGAATTTATCCCTTTTTCTGACATGAAAAAAGGGTAGTTACATTTTTGATGCTGATGATCAGATATGACAGGCCTTACTTAGAATACCCATTTCCTCATTTGCCTGCTTGGTGTGAATACTGAAGAGCCTCATGTAATGTTTCAGTCTTTGCCAACCAGGCCTTGCTCACCATGTCCACTTTCAGCAACAGCACACTACTTCCTCAAACTAATGAATAACTCTCAGTCAATATCAATGCCAACATCAACACATTATGCAGAGCTATTTTGCAGATTATTCGGTGTTCAAAATCAACATGGTGATCTGTAAGAGAAGGGGTGGGGCTGTCACGTGTAGCCCTCTTTCATTTTAGCCTATGTGTGGTCATTAGCTGCAGTGTAAAAATGATGTAGAAGGCCTAGGCAAGGATTAAAATGTTGTGTAGGCTGACTGACCCAGTAGCCTAGGCTGAATGACTGTTGTGTGTAGGTTGGTATATTAAGACAATAAAATTGTCGTTGCTTGCCTAGGCCTAAATAAGAGGGTGGGGAACTTTCAAGTTCCACCTGGTCCCCTAAAATAATAACAGATTTGTTTTTTGTTTTGGATTTGCACACTGAATCCCCATCACACGTCTTTCCTTCAACTCCATTAGAAGTGATCAAATTGTTGGCGAGCTCATTATTTTAGCATTTTAAAGTTTTGCGCCTCGAAAACGTGCACCTCTGTCTGACTGAACGGCTGAA
>JAODXP020000016.1:607047-612047 GCA_027497455.2 Sardinella longiceps | reverse complement strand
TTTAGCAATCACTCAAAATAATAAAATAAAATTGAGTCAAATACCAGGCAGTTTGCAGTAACTCTCTTTGACTGGCATCATGGGGTGATAATAGCATATTTACACACACACACACACATTTACTTGAAGCATCTTTATTTCACTTGGTGAGCATCTGTAAACATCAGGCCACGGAGCCAATAGAGTTACAGAGAGACTGGCATTGGCTAGGAAGTATTTTGTAATTGTAACACACACCCTTACTGGTTATTGATACAGCGTTAAAATCACATCATGTAAGAAGACTTACAGCACAAAAGAAGACAAACACCTATAGTTATCACCCATAATCACCTTTAGTCATTTTTAATCTTTCTGTAAAGTTATTTTAATTGTTGTTGAAGGGAAGTTTTTCATGTCTGATAAGCCCTAACATAGACTAATTGTATAAAGCGGTTTATCGTATCTGATAATCCCTAACATAGACTAACCGTATAAAGCGGTTTATCGTATGTGATAATCCCTAACATAGACTAACCGTATAAAGCGGTTTATCGTATGTGATAATCCCTAACATAGACTAACCGTATAAAGCGGTTTATCGTATCTGATAAGCCCTAACATAGACTAACCGTATAAAGCGGTTTATCGTATCTGATAATCCCTAACCCAAAACCCTGGATTATCTCAGATGTCTGAGGAGGGCAGTTTCTGGTAAGAGAAGTTTGTGTTCTTAGTTCTGTAGACGAGAACTCCACACACCATGGCAACGGCTGCTAGGAGACCACCGATGATGAACACCGTGTTCAGATTGAGACTGGTGCTGGCCACCCCTAGGGAGAGAGGAGAAACACCAGTGATGTCACCACACTAAAGACAAATGTAAACATTTCAACTTAGCTATATAACAAGATCAGCTGTGGGTACACTACTCACTATACACTGTAGGTTGGCAGGTTATATAACTACATCAGCTGTGGGTACACTACTCACTATACACTGTAGGTTGGCAGGTTATATAACTACATCAGCTGTGGGTACACTACTCACTATACACTGTAGGTTGGCAGGTTATATAACTAGATCAGCTGTGGGTACACTACACACTATACACTGTAGGTTGGCAGGTAAACTGTGAGCAAGAGGCTTGCATCTCTGTAGACAGCCCGTATCAGGGGTCAAGTCAATACGCTTGCCAACTCTGGTGTGTGTGTTACCTGAGCTTGCTCGAGTGTGTGTGTTCTGAGGCGGAGTGGACCCTGGGAGATGAAGTAGCTGGTGTCTGTGTGTGTGTGTGTGTGTGTGTGTGGGTTACCTGAGCTAGCTCTAGTGTCGGCAGCTCTTCTGAGGCGGAGTGGACCCTGGGAGATGAAGTGGCTGGCGGTCTGGACGGTGACGTCTCGCTTATCGATGTGGTGTCCCGCGGCCGAGCCGTTAGTGCATCCCTGAGAACACCTGCTGCCAGGTACGCCCGCCTCACACAGGACCACCGAGCAGGTGATGAACACCTGAACACAGGAGGGTCAGTTACGTCACATCAGTCAGACAGACAGTCAGACTCAGAGACCACACAGGTGAGTCAGAGACAGATCAGTCATCACACAAAGCTGGGAACAGACCTACCGATTATTAACCCCGATTTATCACCCAGTGGAATGGAATACTGTTCTCTGATTGGCTATCAGGGTGTCCGTTATTTCTAGATAACACGTAATTTCTAGATAACACCTGAGACATTTGTTGGGTAAAAAAGTTTCACCAGCGTTCCTGATCACTGCTCTTTAGAATGCAGCCTTGTGGATCTTCTTTCATATAAAAATAGTACCCCAACCCAACAGGTTTACTTCTTTCAAAACAGAGCCATATGTTTCTTTTATGTTTTAAACACTTGCTTACAGTACCGTCTATACGTTGTAAAACAACTCACGTGGTCATGCAGTCCAATGAACTTGAAAGCCTTCATCCCAAACTGGACCTTGGACTGATGGCCAGAATAAAACTGGACGGTGTCGTCCACCTTACACCTGTGCACATGGGGAGGGACTGATATTAGCCAACTTAGCTCTCAGGTCTCACCTGTTCTCTCTCTCTCTCCGTCTCTCTCTCTCTCTCTGTCCCTCTCTCTCTATCTCTCTCTCTCTCTCTCAGGTCCCAGACTGTGCCGGTAGGTCTATATAATAAATATCTAATATGGTGCTTTATCAGGTCTAGATAATAGATATCTATGGTGTGTCAGGTCTATATAATAGATATCTATGGTGCCTATATCTATCTGTATCTATGGTGAGGTCTATATAATAAATATCTATGGTGCTGGTATGTCTATATAACAGATATCTATGGTGGCGTGAGGTCTTACCCATTGAGGATGATAGGGTAGGACAGCGCCTCCTGGGGGCTGTCTGTGGGAGTGGCGGTACAGGACTCTGCAAACAGCTCTGTGTTGGGCACGGAGGAGATGGACTCGATCTGCATGAACATCAGGTCTCCCAGGCCAAACTCCAGAGGGTAGGAGTTGGGGTCCAGCATCTGGCCGTAGGACTTGGACCTGAAGAAGAGACGCACCAATATGGAATTTTAGGGCAATAACGATATGGAATTTTAGCTTGCAGAAAACACACACTCAAGTCTTTGCAAAAAAAAAAAATGTTTTTTACTCTATGTGCTGCAAGCTTTTGGTCTGTCAACCATTTTCAAAAAAGATTTTTCTTAACTTTTAATTGAGCTACTTGTCAATCCGGCACCTCAACAGATGAGCAGTAATTTTTTTTACCTTTTTACTAAATAAAAAGGGAATAAAAGGTTTTAGATTTCCCTTTACATGTATATATTCTGATATGTAAACACTAGAAAGTTCATTTGGATTGTCAGTGAATGATTTAAATAGAACCACAGACAGGAGATAAGATAAAAGAAAAGCAACTTTGAATTTGAATTTGCATTTGCATTATTTGAAAGCAACACACTTGAGCAACTAAAATTAGACCTTAAAATATATTCGCTGATAAATTATCAGCTGAAATTCCGATATCGATAAAATAATAATATTTGATTTTCTGCCATTATCAGCCACGATATGTGGTGCGTCTCTAACCTGAAGAACTCTAAACGTGTCGAGCGGTAGGTGAATGTGCCGATATGTGGTGCGTGTCTAACCTGAAGAACTCGAAGCGGTAGGTGAAGGTACCAAAGCCGCGCTGCATGAAGGTGAGGGGGGGTCGGTGGGCATCGAACTGGGCCGTCACGTTGCTGCGCTTCGGATACTTGCAGGAGAACTCGATCTCCACATTGTGGCGCCTGGTGATGATGTCACTGGGGTCGTCTGATGACACAACCTCGTTACTGAAGATCAGATTCTCTCCATCATCCTGGCAGGGAGAGAGAGGGAGAGAGAGACAGAGAGAGACAGAGAGAGAGAAAGAGAGAAGGAGAGAGCAAGGTGGATGTTGAGAGTGTGTGTGAGTACGTGTGTGTGTGTGTGTGTCTCACCACCATCTGTGTACCACACGTACTGAGAGACATGTTGGCTAAGACGTGTGTGCCGTTGGTGTAGTGTGTGTGTGTGTGTGTGTGTGTGTGTGTGTGTGTGTGTGTCTCACCTCCATCTGAGTACCACACGTACTAAGAGACATGTTGGCTAAGACGTGTGTGCCGTTGGTGTAGAGGGTGTGTGTGTGTGTGTGTGTGTGTGTGTGTGTGTGTGTGTGTGTGTGTGTGTGTGTGTGTGTGTCTCACCTCCATCTGAGTACCACATGTACTAAGAGACATGTTGGCTAGTATGTGAGTGCCATTGGTGTAGAGGGTGCACATGGGGTCGTTTAGACGCAGATGATCCTCGTGAAGACCGATCATTAGAGACCTCTCCAGCACGATGGACATGGTGTTCTCCGTACAGACCACATGGGACTCGACTACACACACACACACACACACACACACACACACACACACACAGAACATCATTAGAGACCTCTCCAGCACGATTGACATGGTGTTTTCTGTACAGATCACATGGGACTCGACTACACACACACACACACACACACACACACACACACACACACACACACACACACAGTCCCATGCTCTACACCCTCTTTACCCATGACTGTGTCGCTGCACAACCTAACATCTCTTTTATCAAGTTTGCAGATGACACCACGGTCATTGGTCTCATCAAGGGCAATGATGAGACTGCCTATAGGAGGGAGGTGTTGGACCTGGTCAACTGGTGTGAGGCTAATAACCTCACACTCAACATCAGCAAGACCAAAGAGATGGTGGTGGACATGAGAAGGGGCGGACAACATCATCTGCCACTTCTGATTGGAGACTCTGTGGTGGAGAGGGTGGAGAGCTACAAGTTCCTGGGTGTCCATATTAGCGAAGACCTGAAATGGACAAGGCACACCTCACAACTGGTAAAGTCAGCCAAGCAGAGGATCTACTTCCTGCGCCGCCTCAAACGGTTCGGCATGCCATCCACCATCCTCACCAGCTTCTACAGGTGCACTGTGGAAAGTGTGCTAACCTCCTGTATGCTTGTGTGGTTTGGGAACTGCACTACACAGGAGAAGAAGGAGCTCCACAGGATGGTAAAGCTGGCCCAGCGGATCATAGGGGTAGATCTCCCCTGCTTACAGGACTTGTATGAGAGGAGGGTCTTAAAGTGGGCTAAGAACGTCATCAAAGATCTCACCCACCCCTCACACAGATTCTTTGACCTGATGCATTCTGGGAAGCGGTTCAGGAGTCTGACTGCCAGGACAACCAGACTGAGAGACAGTCTTTTTCCACAGGCTGTGAGGCTGGTAAATACCACCTCTGCCATCTCAAGCAGTCTCCCCTGTACTGAGCATGAACACTTAGTGAAATGGACTCTTGAACTCCTGCAAAGCACTTTATTTATGACCTTTTTTTTCATTCATGTGGACATATGACATTCTCATTATGCTTTTTTAACAACTAGTGCTGTTTATTTTATTTATTTGTTGTTTATTTAAGATTTTTATAGTAACTAC
>JAODXP020000016.1:597047-604547 GCA_027497455.2 Sardinella longiceps | reverse complement strand
ACTACATTCTATCTCAGAATTAGATTACACGTTAACAGTAATCACATTCAATCTCAGAATTAATTTATGCATTACCATCACCATGTTCTATCTCATAATTACATTACATGTATTGGAGCAGGCCAAGTTAATCAGTACTAGTTAGAGGATATTCAACCACTGAGTAAGCATCGGTCAGAATGCAGGCCAGATGTCGTCATAAACTTCTTTATTTTTCCACAAGTTTGCGTGACTGATTAATCATTGTATTATGTGTGTGTGTGGTTTTTTCAAGGACGCACACGAACACAGAAATACAGCACACAAACAATTCAACAGGAGCAGCAATCTGCCATGTGGTCCACACCAGCAACTAGAATCTTCCAAATGGTTATTTTCCACCTGGCCTCTAGGGGTGCTGTATAGCAAAGTCTCTGATCTTCACAACATTACACATTAACAATTTGCGCCTCGCACATAAAATTCTATAGAGTTCGGAAATTTTCTGGCTACATTGCCCATAATAGTCACCGGTAGTCAAGTTGGAATGTTAGAAGCTAGCAGTTAGCATCATATTAAAGAAACTACATGACTTAGATGACTATCTTGAAAGTTAGCGTTTCTCTGACCGTTTTCTTGTGATTGTTATGCAGCTGATGTAGCCAGAAGTAAGTGAGTCGTATTCAAAATGTTTAAGCACAAGGGGCCGATTATATCGCAGCCGACCTGATGCCAGGTGACGATTATATCGCAGCCGACCTGATGCCAGGTGACGACTATATCGCAGCCGACCTGATGCTAGGTGAGGACTATATCACAGCCGACCTGATGCCAGGTGACGACGCCATTTGGATGCGCCTGTTTACCTTTACAACCTTTCATTATCAATCTTATAAGTAAGGATTATTTTTCACCACATTTGCCATGTGTGTTTAGGTGTCTGTGTGTATGTGTGTCTTACTGGTAGAGAGGCAGCTATAAGAGACATTGAGGTATTTAAAAGTGTGTGTGTGTGTGTGTCTTACTGGTAGAGAGGCAGCTGTAAGAGACGTTGAGGTATTTAAAAGTGCCGCCACAGGGGTCGCTGAAGACGCTGTTTGAGGCCCTCACAGAACAGCTGGGCTTTCCGTCACACCTGCCCAGAGAAACATCCTGCTCTTAGTTTCACTGACTGGATTAACAGTGTGTGTGTGTGTGTGTGTGTGTGTGTGTGTGTGTGTCAGAGAGAGAGAGAGAGAGAGAGAGAGAGAGAGAGTGTGTGTGTGTGACCTGTTTGCCATGATGGAGAGACTGTTGGAAGCGTAGCAACTGGTGGTTCTGATTGGTCCTCCACTGCATGTGGTTCCGTCTATCCGTCCGTAGTTAGCAGAGTGGACCATGATCTCTCCAGTGTCTAACGGGGGGAACACAGCTGTTTACTTTATGCCACAACAAACAAACAAACAAACAAACAAATAAACAAACAATATGTGGGACTAGTGGATGTAGCTGAGACCTACACTTCACACTGCACTTGTGTGTGTGTATGTGTGTGTGTGTGTGTGTGTGTGCGTGTGTGTGTGTGTGTGTGTGTGTGTACTCACTGCAGGTCAGGCTAGCTGTATCGTGTTCACAGACAATTTGACTCCTCTCTGAAACACACAGAACAAAGGTATGAGAAACCCCTTCATTACAGTAGATATATTACATTACATACATTACATTACAGCATTACAGAATTACATACATTACATTACAGCATTACAGAATTACATCATATGGAAATGAATCCCCTTCACTGCATTACATACAGTGTGTTACATTACAGCATTGCATCACACAGAAATACAGTCCACAGTGACTGGCCGTGAAGCTCGGTGACACCTGAACTTGCCTTGTGATTGGGTGTGACGGATGGTGACCTTTGAACTGGGTTCCTGATTGGCTGTTGGGGGTGGTGTCGTCTGAGGTGGCTTTGTGATTGGCTGTGGTGTTTGATAGCTGGGTGACTCGGCTGTGACGACAACAACAGCAGTAGCAACAACAGTCACTATGAGCCATCTCAGAATTAGAATACACGTTAACAGTAATCACGTTCCATCTCAGAATTACAATACACGTTAACAGTTATCACGTTCCATCTCAGAATTACAATACATGTTAATAGTAATCACGTCCCATCTCACAATTATATATTACATGTTAACAGTAATCACATTCCATCAGAATTATATTACACGTTAGCAGTAATCACGTTTCATCTCAGAATCAGAATACACGTTAACAGTAATCACGTTCTATCTCAGAATTACATTACACGTTAACAGTAATCATGTTCCATCTCAGAAATAGATTACACGTTAACTGTAATCACGTTCCATCTCAAAATTATATATTACACGTTAACAGTAACCACGTTTCATCTCAGAATTATATCACACATTAACAGTAATCACGTTCCATCTAATATTAGAATATACATTAACAGTAACCACGTTCCATCTCAGAATTAGAATACACATTACCAGCAACTACATTCTATCTCAGAATTAGATTACACGTTAACAGTAATCACATTCGATCTCAGAATTAATTTATGCATTACCATCACCATGTTCTATCTCATAATTACATTACACATTAACAATTTGCGCCTCGCACATAAAATTCTATAGAGTTCGGAAATTTTCTGGCTACATTGCCCATAATAGTCACCGGTAGTCAAGTTGGAATGTTAGAAGCTAGCAGTTAGCATCATATTAAAGAAACTACATGACTTAGATGACTATCTTGAAAGTTAGCGTTTCTCTGACCGTTTTCTTGTAATTGTTATGCAGCTGATGTAGCCAGAAGTAAATCAGTCGTATTCAAAATGTTTAAGCACAAGGGGCCGATTATATCGCAGCCGACCTGATGCCAGGTGACTATTATATCACAGCTGACCTGATGCCAGGTGACGCCATTTGGATGCGCCAGTTTACCTTTACAAACTTTCATTATCAATCTTATAAGTACGGATTATTTTTCACCACATTTGCCATGTGTGCTTAGGGTGTGTGTGTGTGTTGTCTTACTGGTAGAGAGGCAGCTATAAGAGACATTGAGGCAGGGTTTAAAATTAGCACCCGCCACCGGCCAAATGCGGGTAAAAATTTGGTTTGGCTAGTAACAAAAACCAAGCTACCTGCCACTGGCAGACTACTGAGATATGACTTTCGTCATTAATATGAAATGAAATGAGTGGAGCCAGTAGGCGCCGTAGCCTAGTAGTTGAGTTTAGATGACCATCTGCTATAAAATACATTTTGAACCTGGGTGTATTATAGCTTTTGTTACAGAGACACCTGAAAGAAAAGTAAAGTTGTTCTAAAAAGCATCCTAAACTTTTTTTTTTTCAGTGGCCGGTAAAAATATTTTTTGGCCGGTAAATGATCAGGCCTTACCTGCCATTGGCAAGTGGGTCAAAAAGTTAATTTTATACCCTGCATTGAGGTATTTAAAAGTGTGTGTGTGTGTGTGTGTGTGTGTTTGTGTGTCTTACTGGTAGAGAGGCAGCTGTAAGAGACGTTGAGGTACTTAAAAGTGCCGCCACAGGGGTCGTTGAAGACGCTGTTTGAGGCCCTCACAGAACAGCTGGGCTTTCCATCACACCTGCCCAGAGAAACATCCTGCTCTTAGTTTTACTGACTGGATTAACAGTGTGTGTGTGTGTGTGTGTGTGTGTGTGTGTGTGTGTCAGAGAGAGAGAGAGAGAGAGAGAGAGAGAGAGAGAGAGAGAGAGAGAGAGAGTGTGTGTGACCTGTTTGCCATGATGGAGAGACTGTTGGAAGCGTAGCAACTGGTGGTTCTGATTGGTCCTCCACTGCATGTGGTTCCGTCTATCCGTCCGTAGTTAGCAGAGCGGACCATGATCTCTCCAGTGTCTAACGGGGGGAACACAGCTGTTTACTTTATGCCACAACAAACAAACAAACACACAAACAAATAAACTAACAACAATATGTGGAACTAGTGGATGTAGCTGAGACCTACACTTCACATTGCACTTGTGTGTGTGTGTGTGTGTGTGTGTGTGTGTGACGTGTGTGTGTGTGTGTGTGTGTGTACTCACTGCAGGTCAGGCTAGCTGTATCATGTTCACAGACAATTTGACTCCTCTCTGAAACACACACAGAATAAAGGTATGAGAAACCCCTTCATTACAGTAGATATATTACATTACATACATTACATTACAGCATTAAAGAATTACATACATTACATTACAGCATTCCATCACACAGAAATGAATCCCCTTCATTACATTACATACAGTGCATTACATTACAGCATTCCATCACACAGAAATACAGTCCACAGTGACTGGCTGTGAAGCTCGGTGACACCTGAACTTGCCTTGTGATTGGCTGTGACGGATGGTGACCTTTGAACTGGGTTCCTGATTGGCTGTTTGGGGTGGTGTCGTCTGAGGTGGCTTTGTGATTGGCTGTGGTGTTTGATAGCTGGGTGACTCGGCTGTGACGACAACAACAGCAGTAGCAACAACAGTCACTATGAGCCATCTCAGAATTATATTACACATTAACAGTAACCACGTTCCATCTAAGAATTATATTACACATTAACAGTAACCACGTTCCATCTCAGAATTATATTACACGTTAACAGTAATCACGTTCCATCTCAGAATTAGATTACACGTTAACAGTAACCAGAGGTGCGTTCAAATTCGCCCAACATAGCGAACGTTCGTGAACATAGGCGAACAGGTTGCAAATCCTTGGAAGTTCTTGGCTAACGTTAGCAAACACAGACGAACGGTCTGAAAAGGTAGTGCTCCGCTAACAGTCCTGTAGGTTGGATAGCAAAAGAAGTGTGTCCCGATTGGAAATTAATCCCAAAGAGCTTTAAATGTTGTCAGTATGTCTCACAACAACTTTGTCTCTCATTAATAGCCCCCCTCAGAGTAATTTCTACTCTGTTTGCCATTAGCATTTACAGTTTGAAACGAACATTCTGCAAAATCGTTCAAATTCCATTGGTTAATGCAAATATGTTTGCAACGAGAGTTTGCTCATGTTAGATGAATCTGAACGCACCTCAGGTTCCATCTCAGAATTAGAATACACGTTAACAGTAATCACGTTTCATCTAATATTAGGATATACATTAAGAGCAATCACTTTCCATCTCAGAATTATATTACATGTTAGCAGTAATCACGTTCCATCTCAGAATTATATTAGACATTAACAGTAACCACGTTCCATCTCAGAATTATATTACACGTTAACAGTAATCACGTTCCATCTCAGAATTATATTACACGTTAACAGTAATCATGTTCCATCTCTGAATTAGATTACATTTTAACAGTAGTCAAATCTTACTGGTAGAGAGGCAGCTGTAAGAGACGTTGAGGTATTTAAAAGAGTGTGTGTGTCTTACTGGTAGAGAGGCAGCTGTAAGAGACGTTGAGGTATTTAAAAGTGCCGCCACAGGGGTCGCTGAAAATGCTGTTTGAGGCCCTCACAGAACAGCTGGTCTTTCCGTCACACCTGCACAGAGAAACATCCTGCTCTTAGTTTTACTGACTGGCTTAAGAGAGTGTGTGTGTGTGTGTGTGTGTGTGTGTGTGTCAAAGAGCGAGAGAGAGAGTGTGTGTGTGACCTGTTTGCCATGATGGAGAGACTGTTGGAAGCGTAGCAACTGGTGGTTCTGATTGGTCCTCCACTGCATGTGGTTCTGTCTATCCGTCCGTAGTTAGCAGAGTGGACCATGATCTCTCCAGTGTCTAACGGGGGGAACACAGCTGTTTACTTTATGCCACAACAAACAAACAAACACACAAACAAATAAACTAACAACAATATGTGGAACTAGTGGATGTAGCTGAGACCTACACTTCACATTGCACTTGTGTGTGTGTGTGTGTGTGTGTGTGTGTGTGTGTGTGTGTGTATACTCACTGCAGGTCAGGCTAGCTGTATCGTGTTCACAGACAATTTGACTCCTCTCTGAAACACACACAGAATAAAGGTATGAGAAACCCCTTCATTACAGTAGATATATTACATTACATACATTACATTACAGCATTACAGAATTACATACATTACATTACAGCATTACAGAATTACATACATTACATTACAGCATTACATCACACAGAAATGAATCCCCTTCATTACATACATTACATTACATACATTACATTACATACATTACATCACACAGAAATACAGTCCACAGTGACTGGCAGTGAAGCTCAGTGACACCAGAACTTGCCTTGTGATTGGCTATGACGGATGGTGACCTTTGAACTGGGTTCCTGATTGGCTGTTGGGGGTGGTGTCGTCTGAGGTGGCTTTGTGATTGGCTGTGGTGTTTGATAGCTGGGTGACTCGGCTGTGACGACAACAACAGCAGTAGCAACAACAGTCACTATGAGCCATCTCAGAATTAGAATACACGTTAACAGTAATCACGTTCCATCTCAGAATTACAATACACGTTAACAGTTATCACGTTCCATCTCAGAATTACAATACATGTTAATAGTAATCACGTCCCATCTCACAATTATATATTACATGTTAACAGTAATCACATTCCATCAGAAATATATTACACGTTAGCAGTAATCACGTTTCATCTCAGAATCAGAATACACGTTAACAGTAATCACGTTCCATCTCAGAATTACATTACACGTTAACAGTAATCATGTTCCATCTCAGAAATAGATTACACGTTAACTGTAATCACGTTCCATCTCAAAATGATATATTACACGTTAACCGTAACCACATTCCACCTCAAAATTATATATTACACGTTAACAGTAACCATGTTTCATCTCAGAATTATATCACACAATAACAGTAATCACGTTCCATCTAATATTAGAATATACATTAACAGTAACCACGTTCCATCTCAGAATTAGAATACACATTAACAGCAACTACATTCTATCTCAGAATTAGATTACACGTTAACAGTAATCACATTCGATCTCAGAATTAATTTATGCATTACCATCACCATGTTCTATCTCATAATTACATTACACATTAACAATTTGCGCCTCGCACATAAAATTCTATAGAGTTCGGAAATTTTCTGGCTACATTGCCCATAATAGTCACCGGTAGTCAATAGAGTTGTATGTCTCGAGACCGGTCTTGGTCTCGAGACCGGTCTCGAGACCAATTTTACGTGGTCTCGGTCTCGTCTTGGTCTTGACAGTATATTGTCTTGGTCTTGTCTTGGTCTCGGATCTCTTGGTCTTGTCTTGGTGTCTTGCAAGACCAAGACCAAGACAAGATAAATAAATTTAATAAATATATATTTTAACGATATCAAGTTGCCGGTTTAAATGACAGCCTAAACAATGAAATGCACCAAAACGAAAGTGAGTGTGCGCAAAAGACACCCCTTGCTGCAGCAGAGCAAGGCTCTCAAATGCATTTATGGGCCGGTCTCTGAGTGACAGAGAGCCGCGCACGTTCAGTTAGATGCAGCTCTAAATTACTCTCC
>JAODXP020000016.1:584547-592047 GCA_027497455.2 Sardinella longiceps | reverse complement strand
AGGAACGAACAAGACAAATACCAATTGAAAAGGCCATTGTGTTCAGCAAAGCCTGCCCTAAACACATAGAGCGTTGTGATTGGATAACACCAATGGTGCGACCATAGATCCTTGATGTATGAAACACAAACACATTGGCGATATGCTCTCATGGCATACCTTTCGCAGTCAATGTTTACCAATACTTTCCGGATTGTTATTGGCTGTGAGGGATGGTGACCTCTGAGCTGAGTTTGTGATTGGCTGTGAGGGAAGGTGATTTCTGAGTTGAGGTTTCTGATTGGCTATTACTGTGACAGGTGTGTATGTACTCACCGCAGGTCAGAGTAATGGTCTGGTGTTCACAGACAAGGCTGCTTTCTGTAGGAGACAAACAGTAAACATGTGAGGAAGCCCTCATAACAGTCAACAAAAACAACAACAACAGCAGCATCAAACAACAACAAAAAGCACAAGATTCCATCTCTATTTCCACGCCACTCACGCTACAGCCTTGGGCTTTGAGGCTAAAGCATGATGTCTGCTTTCAATGATGGATTAGCCTCTGTGGACAGACTGGCAAGCAGATAGCTATGCTAGCATTAGCATCTCTGTGGACAGACTGGCAAGCAGATAGCTATGCTAGCATTAGCATCTCTGTGGACAGGCTGTCAAGTAATGAGCTATGCTAACATTGGCCATTAGCATCTTTGTGGACAGACTGTAAAGCAATGAGGTAGCGTTAGCATTTCTGTGAGGTCTGGGGATTGCCTGCCAAAATGTAAAACATGCTAACATCTCTGCTACACATTCATATGTCTTCTTCAGGTCATATGCTATTGGGTAATGTCCTTCACACTCACCTGCGGCTGTGTGCACGGAGTATGTAGCCATCAACACTGGGACAGAGGATAGAGTGAGCACACACAGAGAGAGAGAGAGAGAGAGAGAGATCATCATCAACATCACATAACACCCTCATATCTCCATATCTCCATCATTGTCACTCACATCATCTGTATCTGGAGTGGTAAT
This sequence comes from Sardinella longiceps, assembly GCA_027497455.2. Classification (NCBI taxonomy): domain Eukaryota; kingdom Metazoa; phylum Chordata; class Actinopteri; order Clupeiformes; family Clupeidae; genus Sardinella; species Sardinella longiceps. The sequence goes on along the minus strand of JAODXP020000016.1, from coordinate 591,033 downwards.
AAACCAGATCATGATAAACTATATTCTATGAACATGATAAACTATATTCTATAAAGATGATAAACTATATTCTATAAAAATGATACACTTTATTCTATAAACATAATATTAACTATATTCTATGAACATGATGAAATACATTCTATAAACATGATATAAAGTATATCCTATAATCTTACTAATCTTACACCCAGTAACACAGTGAGAGAGGAGTACCAAAGAATGCCTCAGGCCTCCTGTGGCTTACAAGAGCTTGAACACACTTTACTAAATTGTGCGTATGCTTTACTTAAATTTACTGAATTAAGATTTATTATTTTATTACTAACAGTGATAATGATTTATTATTTTATTATAGAGCAGTAATTGGACATCAAGAAAACATGCACACATTTTACAAAATAATTCCCTCAAATTGTGTGCATGATTTAGTAAATCAATCATATAATGTAGTAAAATGTATGTACTATTTACTAAACTGTTCTTGCGATTTATTTCACCCGATGTGTGTGCACAATTTGATATAGCGAGAGCACAATTTCATAAAATATGAGCACAATTTTATACACATTGTGTGCAAATTTAACACAAATTGTGCCCTCGATTTAGGAAACTGTATTCACACTTTATGAAATTGTGCACAGGTTTAAATAAATTATAACAGAGTAATAAAGAGACTGAAATAATGAATAACAGAGTAATAAACAGACTGAAATAATTAATAACAGAGTAATAAAGAGACTGAAATAATTAATAACAGACTTACGGGCTATGAGAGGGAGCTTCATTGCCAGCATGGTGCTTGAGAAGAGGAATCAGGCAGCCTGAGGAACAGAAGCTGATTGGCTGTATTTATAGTCAGTGAGGATGATGATTGGCTGGGCTGGGTGTGGTAAGGGGCGGGGCAGCATCATCAGCATCATCTTCATCATCAGCATCTTCCTCCTCATCATCAGATCGGTGCTTCTGGTAAACTACTGGAACATTTCCTCAACCTCAACAACTAAAATGCATAAGGAAATACTCTTGCCCACACACACACACACACACACACACACACACACACAAACACATTGTCTTTATAAAAGCTGCTGGTCTGGAAAAGAGCCAAGGCAGGTACATTCCTCACGGTCTCTTGTCAGATTACGTCAACCGCAACCACTCAACCACGGCTCAGTGAAATGCTCTTGCCCACACACACACACATATAGACACACACTCACTCACACATACCGTTTTGGCCTCTTTCCATGCACACGTTTTAGCGGCATCCACTTTTTTTTTCTTTTTCTCCTCACCACACTTTGGTGGCTTTCAGTTCAATGTTGGGTCCCTAATGTGGCTCTCGCCTATCAAAACTTTGCTATCTCGTTTTAAGGGCTCTCTGGACCAATAGGGTTTCAGGGCCAATAGTTCTGAAGCGTCTAAGGGCCAATAGGGTCTCAGATCTGATAGTTCTTAGGGGTCTCTAGACCAATAGGGTCTCAGATCTGATAGTTCTTAGGGGACTCTAGACCAATAGGGTCTCAGATCTGATAGTTCTTAGGGGTCTCTAGACCAATAGGGTCTCAGATCTAATAGTCCTTAGGGGACTCTAGACCAATAGGGTCTCAGGGTCGATAGTTCTTAGGGATCTCAGGGCCACTGATGGAGCGGAGGGCAGGTGTACATAATGAGTGCATCATCTTTATCATATGAATCTCTGCACACCTGGCTGGAGGAAAAGGGAAATTCATGAGAGGGTGTGTAAACTCTCACCTTGGTGGAGAGAGGTGTGGACATCCATATCAGATACTGTAGGTGAGGGGTGAACCACTTTTGCAAACTCATGCAGCCTTATAGCCTCTATGGCAGGTGACATTTAGATGAAGTATACCAAAGCTATCTATCTAACCCCCTCTGTCCACCCTCACTGGTGAACTTCCTTGAGAAACACCACCAGAGCATCGGGATCTGTCAGTCACGCTTGAGACCCGTCAGTCAGGTTTGAGATCCGTCACCACTTGCTGTGACTGACGTCTTGATCCCTTGATCACCAACGTCAAACTAGTTTCTGGCACCCCATGAGAAATGATGTTGTTATGTAAGGCAGGCAGGCAGGCAGGCCAAAAATGGATATATATAGCCAATTCTACTAAGTTCCTCTTCATTATTACTATTATTATTATTATTATTATTATTATTAGGGCCCGAGCACCGAGGTGCACGAGCTCGGAACGGGCTTGTGCACCGACCGGTGCGAAGCCCTATTGCTTTTGTAAGGATTTTTTTCTTTTATTATTATTATTAGGGCCCGAGCACCGAGGTGCACGAGCCCGGAACGGGCTTGTGCACCGACCGGTGCGAAGCCCTATTGCTTTTGCTCAGATTATTATTATTATTATTATTATTCTTTTTCTCCCAACGAAATTGGCCATTTTGACCCCTTTCCTGTGCACGAAAACTCACGAAATTTTGCACACACGTTGGGAGTGCGCGCCATTCGAGGCAGACCGAGCCATAGATCCGGGTGTGGCCCAGGGACTCCCTAGCGCCCCCTACAAAAAAAAAATACATTGGGCTCTATGGGCCTGTCACATGATGAACTTTAACATACTCCTCGGACACCGTTTGTCAGATTCCCATGAAATTTGTCAGACATGATGCCGACATGTTGATGATGTGAAATTGCGAAGGGATTTTTTATACCTTTTACGATTTCAATATGGCGGACGAATGAATTCCGGGAAAAACTGAAAAACAGGAAAAGTGTCATAATGTTGCAATGCATTGATAGAATTGTCTGAAACTCATACCGTTTATAGATCTTATGATTACGATGATATCCATTCACTTAATGGGCGTGGTTGCTACAGCGCCACCATCTGGCAAGGTGGAACCACTACAGAAATTGACATTAAGTGCCATGGTTGACATATACTTTGACCTACACTCACGAAATTTGGCAGGTGTGTGGGACTCCCCAAGACGAACAACTTTCATATTACATTGCATTAGCCACGCCCAACAGGAAGTGAGGTAATAAGGAGTGTAACAATTTGGACACACAATGAACTTTAACGTACTCGTTGGACACGGTATGTCAGATTCAAGTGAAATTTGGTGTACATGACCTCTAGATGCTGGTGAAGCTAAATTGCGAACGGATTTTTGATATTTCGTAATATGTTGTAATAACAATATTATGAAATTGTATGATTTTAATAGCTCATCACGAAACAGGAAGTGTGTCATAAAATCACACTGCATTAACCGTTTGGTCTGACACCTCACAGGTTCATAGATGGTATGACTGTGATGACATCTAGACACCCCGTGGGCGTGGCTGTTATAGCGCCACCACCTGGCCAAGCAGGAAAAGTGCCAGAAATTGACTATGCTTTACCCGATTGATCTGAAACTTCACAGGTTCATAGATGGTATGACTGTGATGACATCTAGACACCCCGTGGGCGTGGCTTTTATAGCGCCACCACCTGGCCAAGCAGGAAAAGTGCCAGAAATTGACTGTGCTTTACCCGATTGATCTGAAACTTCACAGGTTCATAGATCGTGTGCCTGTGATTATATCTAGACACCCCGTGGGCGTGCCTGTTATAGCGCCACCACCTGGTCAAGCAGGAAAGGTGCTAAAAGTGCTAGTGGTCAAAAATTGTAACTTGGAAACGGTTTGACATAGCTTATCCAAACTTGGTTTATGGACTCCTGACCATGTTCTGACCACGCATAACCATGAATCGAAACTCTGTAGCTCCCCTAGTGGTCAAATATCATAACTTGGAAACGGTTTGACGTAGCTTATCCAAACTTAGTATATGGACTCTTGACCGTGTTCTGACCACGCCTAACCATGAATTGAAACTCTGTAGCGCCCTCTAGTGGTCAAATACGATAACTTGGAAACGGTTTGACGTAGCTTATCCAAACTTGGTATATGGACTCCTGACCGTGTTCTGACCACGCCTAACCATGAATTGAAACTCTGTAGCGCCCTCTAGTGGTCAAATATGATAACTTGGAAACGGTTTGACGTAGCTTATCCAAACTTGGTATATGGACTCCTGACCGTGTTCTGACCACGCATAACCATTAATCGAAACTCTCTAGCGCTCCCTTGTGGTCAAACATTATAACTTGGAAACGGTTTGACCTATCATAGCAAAAGTTGGTACACAGACTGTGGATAATCTTCTGATCATGCAGTATGACTCTGAAACTCTGTAGCACCCCTACTATGGGAAAGAGTGTAAAAGGTAGAATGAGTGAGTGTGTGAGAGATAGCGTGTGTGAAAGTGAATGTGAGTGTGTGCGCGTGTAAAAATGCGGGTGAGACAAAGAAAGCACACCTGTTCCGAGTGAATGTGCATTCACTGTGCACCATTCTTGCGGTATGCGCTCTTTGCGGTGCACCTGGTGCGAGGGCCCGTCATCGCCGCTTGCGGCTTTAATTATTATTATTATTATTATTATTATTATTATTATTTTTCTTCCCCTGGAACCGGCCATTTTTGACCCCTTTCCCGTGCATGAAAACTCACGAAATTTTGCACACACCTTGGAAGTCTGGAACACTGGAGGTTTACAGAGGTATAGACCCGGGTGTGGCCCAGGGACTCCGTAGCGCCCCCTAAAGTAAAAAAATACCTTGGGCTCTATGGGGCGGTCTCATGATGAACTTAAACATACTCCTCGGACACCGTTTGTCAGATTCCTGTGAAATTTGGTAGATATGATACCAAGACATTGCTCATGTCAAAATTGCGAAGGGATTTTTCATACCTTTTACGAATTCAAGATGGCGGATGCATGAAATAAGAGAAAAAATGAAAAATAGGAAATGTGGCATAACATCACACTGGATTGATAAAATCGCCTGAAACTCATACCGCTTATAGATCTTATGATTACCACGATATCCATTCACTTACTGGGCGTGGTTATTACAGCGCCACCATCTGGCAAGGTGGAACCACTACAGAAATTGACATTTAGCTCCATGGTTCACATATACTTTGAGCTACATGCACGAAATTTGGTAGGTGTGTGGGACTCCCCAAGACGAACAATTGTTGTATTACATTGCATTAGCCACGCCCAACAGGAAGTGAGGTAATAAGGAGTGTAAAAATTTGGACACACAATGAACTTTAACGTACTTGTCGGACACGGTATGTCAGATTGAAGTGAAATTTGGTGTACATGACCTCTAGATGCTGATGATGCCAAATTGCGAACGGATTTTTGATATCTCGTACTATGTTGAAATAACAATTTTATGAAATTGTATGATTTTAATAGCTCATCACGAAACAGGAAGTGTGTCATAAAATTACACAGCATTAACCGATTGGTCTGAAACTTCACAGGTTCATAGATGGTATGACTGTGATGATATCTAGACACCCCGGGGCGTGGCTGTTATAGCGCCACCACCTGGCCAAGCAGGAAATGTGCTAGAAATTGATACTGCTTTACCCGATTAATCTGAAACTTCACTGGCTTATAGATAGTATGACTGTGATGACATCTAGACACCCCGTGGGCGTGGCTGTTATAGCGCCACCACCTGGCCAAGCAGGAAAAGTGCCAGAAATTGACTGTGCTTTACCCGATTGATCTGAAACTTCACAGGTTCATAGATCGTGTGCCTGTGATTATATCTAGACACCCTGTGGGCGTGCCTGTTATAGCGCCACCACCTGGTCAAGCAGGAAAGGTGCTAAAAGTGCTAGTGGTCAAAAATTGTAACTTGGAAACGGTTTGACATAGCTTATCCAAACTTGGTTTATGGACTCCTGACCATGTTCTGACCACGCATAACCATGAATCGAAACTCTGTAGCTCCCCTAGTGGTCAAATATCATAACTTGGAAACGGTTTGACGTAGCTTATCCAAACTTAGTATATGGACTCTTGACCGTGTTCTGACCACGCCTAACCATGAATTGAATCTCTGTAGCGCCCTCTAGTGGTCAAATATGATAACTTGGAAACGGTTTGACGTAGCTTATCCAAACTTGGTATATGGACTCCTGACCGTGTTCTGACCACGCCTAACCATGAATTGAAACTCTGTAGCGCCCTCTAGTGGTCAAATATGATAACTTGGAAACGGTTTGACGTAGCTTATCCAAACTTGGTATATGGACTCCTGACCGTGTTCTGACCACGCATAACCATTAATCGAAACTCTCTAGCGCCCCCTTGTGGTCAAACATTATAACTTGGAAACGGTTTGACCTATCATAGCAAAAGTTGGTACACAGACTGTGGATAATCTTCTGATCATGCAGTATGACTCTGAAACTCTGTAGCACCCCTACTATGGGAAAGAGTGTAAAAGGTAGAATGAGTGAGTGTGTGAGAGATAGCGTGTGTGAAAGTGAATGTGAGTGTGTGCGCGTGTAAAAATGCGGGTGAGACAAAGACAGCACAGCTGTTCCAAGTGAATGTGCAGTCACTCTGCACCATTCCTGCGGTATGTTC
>JAODXP020000016.1:582896-584447 GCA_027497455.2 Sardinella longiceps | reverse complement strand
TTGAGGTTAGGGCAGGGACTTGCATCTTTATCTATCAAGTTGCGCATGCAAGACCCTAATGACATGACAGGTTTACAGAATATCCACATTTATTTTACAAAGAAATCTTTTTCGGGGGGAACGACAGGCTGTTTTCCGACACGCAGAATTTTTTTGAATGGCCTTTCACTACCCCAGACTACAGTAACAGCTTGTAATTTAGTAACTTTTTGTAGGCACAGAGACCTATCACATTACGCATTGGCGACGTAACGTAGTCCTAACCTACACAATTATGCTGTATGTATATGGTCGGTCTGTCCATACTGTAAGGTTCTAGAGGTACGAAAAAATATGTAGCCTATTCCAACTGGCGTAATGAAAAATCCATAATAATGGAGCAGCCATTATTTCTTCAAAAGCCTAGCCTCCTTCCAAAACCGATCTTCAAATAAAACAAAATAGGCTATTCGAATTAATTGTACATCTCTGCAAGCAGGAGTGAATGCAAGTGTGGGACAAAGTATATGAGATTCTCAAAGATAGACTTCTTTTCAGTGAATATTGCGCATACCTAGAACATTGTGGCTCTATGGATTTTTCGAACAGGGTAAAAAATGTGATCACGTTGCCCTAGTAAAAGTGTTTTAACCCTTTTTATTCCCAGCTGTGTATAGATAGTTTAGTTATGTTGGTCAGGCTACTGTTTTAATTCAACCAGTCCAATGATAATGATGGCCGTTTAGAAGGCGGAGACTTGTCTGCGCACAATTTCACGATCATTTGTGATCTATAAAGAACATGGTCACGTACGCATGTTTTTTGTGCGTACGTTCAGTCTTTCTGAATCACACTTACGATCATTTCAGAAAGGTTCTTAGATGAAATGAAGGACGGTTTCAATGCAAGTTTTTATAAATGAGGCCCCTGGGCTCACCCTGTTGGACATGGACGTTAAATTCCTGCTCTTCGCGGATGACCTGGTGCTGCTGTCGCCCACTGAACAGGGCCTACAGCAGCACCTGGACCTGCTAGAGCAGTACTGTCAGAACTGGGCCCTGACAGTCAATTTGGACAAAACTCGCCAATTGCACTTTAAGGAAGTGAAATATGGGGTCCACTCAGTAAGCACGACTACACTAAATGGGATAAACACCCAATAGAAATCCTGCATGCCAAATTTTGTAGAAATCTGCTACATGTCCAAAGAAAAGTGCCCACAAATGCTTGCAGGGTAGAATTAGGCAGATTCCACCCTTGATTATTAAAATTCTGGATTCAATTTAAAATGCATAAAGCACTGAAATCCCAGTCCAGTCCCCTATGTCAGCTGGTCTGGGAACAGACAAACCCATTAACCCCTAACCCACACACGGTCCAGACCAGCACTGCTTCCAAACCATCAATCAGAGTTAACCAAATTAACAAGAACAACAAGAATTCTTATTTGGAACACTGGAGAGAAGAAACTAAATTACAACACAAATTAGAATGTTACATTGGCATACGAAAAAACTATGAATTGGCAGAGTATCTCCTTACTGTCAGAGATACGAAGCAGAGACAGATCCT
>JAODXP020000016.1:570396-575396 GCA_027497455.2 Sardinella longiceps | reverse complement strand
TGGGGGGGGGGGTGTATGTGGGTGTGTGTGTGTGTGGGGGGGGGGGTGATTAGGATTGGCTCTCATCAGGCTATAGAACTGGGAGGGGGGAGTGTGTGTGTGTGTGTGTGTGGTTGGGGGGGGGGGTGTATGTGTGTGTGTGTGTGGGGGGTGATTAGGGTTTGGCTCTCATCAGGCTATAGAACTGGGAGGGGGGAGTGTGTGTGTGTGTGTGGTTGGGCGGGGGGGGTGTATGTGGGTGTGTGTGTGTGTGTGTGTGGGGGGGGTGATTAGGGTTTGGCTCTCATCAGGCCGTAGAACTGGGAGGGTGTGTGTGTCTGTGTGTGTGTGTGTGTGGGGGGGGAGGGGGGGCACTGGCCTACATGAGTCAGATTTAGCATCACCACTTAGTGCAAATTAATCTTTAACCCCCCTTCCCCTCTCTTTCACACACACACACACACACACACCCCGCCCCCCCTTCCCCTCTCTTTCACACTCACACACACACACACACACACACACACACACACACCCCGCCCCCCTTCCCCTCTCTTTCACACACACACACACACACACCCACACCCACACCCCTTCCCCTCTCTTTCACACACTCACATTCATCTGTACTACTGGTGTCACTATACACACTTCAAATGGGGAATGTGTGTGGGATAACACACACACACACACACAGTACAGACGCACACGCACACACACTCTCTCACACACAGACAGACTGACAAACACACTCACACACACAGGCAGACTGACAAACACACAGTCACACACACACACACACACACACACACACACACACACACACACACACACAAACACACTCTCTCTCACACACACAGGCAGACTGACACACACACACACACACAAACACACACACACACACACATAGAGATTAAGGCCTGTCCTTGGATTAGCACCATAGAGGTGCGCATTAGTAAATGTGTAATACTCTTAGACTGTGTGTGTGTGTGTGTGTGTGTGTGTGTGTGAGGGGATCATGTTAACGCTGTTAGGTTACAACTCAAAAACAGAAACCTCTCACATCACATATACATTATAAAAACCCTAGGGGTGTGTGTGTGTGTGTGTGTGTGTGTGTGAGAGAGAGAGATGTACACAACACAGATACCTGATTTGCAATTAGAGCTGGGCAGTGTGTGAGTGTGTGTGTGTGAGCTGGGCAGTGTGAACACACCTGTTCTATATTATTATCAATTTGTTAATATTAGTAGTAGTAGTAAGGTTAGTACAGCTTAGTAGCGTGTGTGTGTGTGTGCATGTTTGTGTTGAGTAGACTATGTGTGTTGGTTGTGGGTGTTCAGTGTGTGTGTGTGGTTGAGCATACTATGTGTGTGATTGAGCATACTATGTGTGTGATTGAGCATACTATGTGTGTGATTGAGCATACTATGTGTGTGATTGAGCATACTGTGTGTGTGGTTGAGCATACTATGTGTGTGATTGAGCATACTGTGTGTGTGGTTGAGCATACTATGTGTGTGATTGAGCATACTATGTGTGTGATTGAGCATACTATGTGTGTGATTGAGCATACTATGTGTGTGATTGAGCATACTCTGTTTGTGTTGATCACTGTGCGTGTGTGTCTCTCTCTTTGTCTTTCCCCCTCTGTTTGTGTGTTTGGAACTCCTCCCCAAAAAGATGGTTTCTGTGTGTGTGTGTGTGTGTGTGTGTGTGTGTGGAACTCCTCCCCAAAAAGATGGTTTCTCTCATGGGATTATGAAGAGATTAGTGGTGTTTTAAAAACATCCAAATCTAATCCTACTGTAAGTAACCCAGCTACCCCATAATACCCCCCTTCCCATCACACTAACGCACGCACACACACGCACACACACACACACACACACACACACACTACATCACCACAAATCCTTACTGAAGCCCAGTGCCGGCTGCTTTCACTGGTGAAGTGTACACAAACACAGTCTAATTGGTGTTGGTGTAACGGAGGCCAGCTAGCTTGGCTAGCTTGGCTAGCGCGGCGGTAGTACGTGTAAATCCTCATCACCCAATTCCATGGGCGATTCTAACACGTTGAGTTAGAAGCTCGGGCTTTTAGCTCAGTTGGTTAGAGCGTCCCACTCCCACGCCGGGAGTTTGTAGCTTGCGGGGTGGCGGGTTCGCGACCCGTGTGCGGTGCGGACCGCCACCGGCCACATTGGTGCCGTGACCCGGATGGGAGTGAGGATTTGGAGGGTGAGTGTAACGGAGGCCAGCTAGCGCGGCGGTAGTACGTGTAAATCCTCATCACCCAATTCCATGGGCGCTTCTAACAGCTGAGTTAGAAGCTCGGGCTTTTAGCTCAGTTGGTTAGAGCGTTCCACTCCCACGCCGGGGGTTCGAGACACACACACACTCTCTCTCTCTCTCTCGTTATGGAGAGAAGCTACAATAACACAATAACGGTATGGAGACAAGCTAAAATAATACAATAACACAATAACGATATGGAGAGAAGCTACAATAGCAAACGCTCTGGAGACAGACTACAGTTAACTGAACTTTACTTGGAGACCACAGCTCAAATACCAGCAGTCCCACCATTCTGGAACTTCATCCTCTACTCTCTCAGTTCTCCTCCCTCAATACAACTGTTTGGGAAGTTTCATAGTTAACCCTTATTGGTCTTTCTACTACATGCTCACACACACACACACACACACACACACACACACACACACACACACACACACTAATAGGGGGTCTGTTTGGGCAACAGTCTTGGCTGGTCAGCCAGCAAAGAGGATGGCAAGTCTGCAGCGTGTGTGTGTGTGTGTGTGTGTGTGAGCATGTGAGTCTTGGCCTTCATCGCTCCGCGACCTTGTGTGACCTTTGCACGTGCAGGTGGCCGAGAGTGCAGCTCTCCCCGGGGGAGATTATAGCGTGTGTGTGTGTGTGTGTGTGTGTGTGTGTGTGTGCGAGAGAGAGAGTGCATCTCTCCACGGGGGAGATTACAACACTGATCTCTGATTGGCTCAGACTGACAGGTCTCCTTGGAGACAGACTCACCATGGTCTCCTTGGAGACAGACTCACCATGGCCTTACTTCACCTCACAGCAGCTTCCAAGAAACAAAACACTTAGATTACGCTGCTTCCACAGTAAGCTAACCTTAGCGTAGCCTAACCCTAAACACTTAGATTACGCTGCTTCCACAGCAAGCTAACCTTAGCGTAGCCTAACCCTAACCTTGTCAGTTCTCTATGCCACAACAAGCTAACCTAGTTACCCTGTCAGTAATTTATCCCACAACAAGTTAATATTACCATTCAGTATGGCTAATCACATAAATGACCATGTTATGTCCAACTAGGTAATAATATAACTAATAAGATCTGAAATTTAAATAGATAATACTGTCAGTTAACTAGATAGAGTAATAATATTGCTAAGATATGACATTCTACTGATGCTACTGTCTGTCACTACACTACCATTACCTGAGGTTACACTAGCTTATTAGACACTAGGTCACCAACTTTCACTCGGACAGCTCCTGCTGCTCTTTTAAGCTGATTAACCGTCAGTAGGAAACCAATTACCAGCACCAGTGCTACCAGTACAAACACAACTACCAACTACCAGCACCAGTGCTACCAGTACAAACACAACTACCAACTACCAGCACCAGTGCTACCAGTACAAACACAACTACCAACTACCAGCACCAGTGCTACCAGTACAAACACAACTACCAACTACCAGCACCAGTGCTACCAGTACAAACACAACTACCAATTACCAGCACTACCAGTGCTACCAGTACAAACACAACTACCAATTACCAGCACCAGTGCTACCAGTACAAACACAACTACCAATTACCAGCACCAGTGCTACCAGTACAAACACAACTACCAATTACCAGCACCAGTGCTACCAGTACAAACACAACTACCTCCATCCCACAAATGTCCTTCTAACATCCTACCCAACTACCAGTACAAACACAACACCACACACATATAATTGTACACCACACACATATAATTGTATACAACACATGCATATAACACACACATATAATTGTATACAACACATGCATATAACACACACATATAATTGTATGCAACACATGCATATAACACACATATAATTGTATACAACACATGCATATAACACACACATATAATTGTACACAACACATGCATATAACACACACATATAATTGTATACAACACATGCATATAACACACACATATAATTGTATACAACACATGCATATAACACACACATATAATTGTATGCAACACACACAGATATAAATATACAAAATACAACAATACAGACACAACACACACATACAATACACATGATGATTTGAACCAGTTCATGGAAAAAAACAGAAACTTTTGCCATTTTGTTAGGGAAAAAAAACAAAACCAGAAACTTTTGTTTATTTTTCTGTTCTGGAATATACCCCAATCATAAAGTATTTGTCTCTGACATATAAATACACCTGTGTTCTCACTAAGCTGTGACATACACTGTTGAAATGGCTAGCGTTGATTGATTGAGTAACATGATTAAGGTTACTGATTCAGTGTTTAAACAGAGATATGTACATGTAGCAGAGGACAACCATGCTGGCCAGTGTTTAAACAGAGATAGTGATGTACATGGAACTGAGTGTTTAAACAGAGATAGTGATGTACATGGAACTGAGTGTTTAAACAGAGACAGTGATGTACATGGAACTGAGTGTTTAAACAGAGACAGTGATGTACATGGAACTGAGTGTTTAAACAGAGACAGTGATGTACATGGAACTGAGGATGCTGGCCAGGGTTTAAACAGAGACAGTGATGTACATGGAACTGAGGGTTTAAACAGAGACGGTGATGTACATGGAACTGAGGACAACCATGCAGGCCAGTGTTTAAATGTGTGCTGAAGGAGAAAGACTAAGGTCATTTGGTTACTAGGCTACTAATAGCCAATTTACGTCCCACCCATTATTAACCAATTATGGAACC
>JAODXP020000016.1:565396-567896 GCA_027497455.2 Sardinella longiceps | reverse complement strand
CACACACACACTCACACATACAGCAGAACTATATATATATGTATATATGTATATATGTATATGTATATGTTCCGTCACAACATAAGCAGTCACACGCTCGCACACACACACACACACACACACACACACACACACACTCACACATACAGCAGAACTATATATATATGTATATATGTATATATGTATATGTATATGTTCCGTCACAACATAAGCAGTCACAGTGACCGATTTAAATTCCGTTTTTATATTGCTATGAAAGGTGGCGATGCCTACATCAATAATATCAAAAATAACTGTAAGATACTTACTTTCTCTCTCTCTCTCTCTCTCTCTCTCTCTCTCTCTCTCTCTCTCTATACGGAGGTGCTGCAAGTATTACTGTAAGATACTCTCTCTCTCTCTCTCTCTCTCTCTCTCTCTCTCTCTCTATACGGAGGTGCTGCAAGTATTACTGTAAGATACTCTCTCTCTCTCTCTCTCTCTCTCTATACGGAGGTGCTTCAAGTATTACTGTAAGATACTTACTTTCTCTCTCTCTCTCTCTCTCTGTATACGGAGGTGCTGCAAGTATTACTGTAAGATACTCTCTCTCTCTCTCTCTCTCTCTCTCTCTCTCTCTCTCTCTATACGGATGTGCTGCAAGTATTACTGTAAGATACTCTCTCTCTCTCTCTCTCTCTCTCTCTCTCTCTCTACGGAGGTGCTGCAAGTATTACTGTAAGATACTCTCTCTCTCTCTCTCTCTCTCTATACGGATGTGCTGCAAGTATTACTGTAAGATACTTACTTTCTCTCTCTCTCGCTCTCTCTCTCTCTCTCTCTCTATACGGAGGTGCTGCAAGTATTACTGTAAGATACTCTCTCTCTCTCTCTCTCTCTCTATACGGATGTGCTGCAAGTATTACTGTAAGATACTTACTTTCTCTCTCTCGCTCTTTCTCTCTCTCTCTCTCTATACGGAGGTGCTGCAAGTATTACTGTAAGATACTCTCTCTCTCTCTCTCTCTCTCTCTCTCTCTCTCTCTCTCTATACGGAGGTGCTGCAAGTATTACTGTAAGATACTTCTCTCTCTCTCTCTCTCTCTCTATACGGAGGTGCTGCAAGTACTACTGTAAGATACTTACTTTCTCTCAAATTCAAATTCAAATACGCTTTATTGGCATGACTGTTAAAATTCACAATATTGCCAAAGCATTAAATAATAATAATACAGAAAGTAGAATAAACAATGTATCAATAATAGTAAAATAAAAATAGATTAAGATAGTATTATATAAAAAGGAGATGGGGGGAGGGAGGGGGGGGGGTCAAAAAATGAGTAAAGTAAAGCAAAATGATTTTTTTTTTTTTCTGAATGAATAAGATGATGTAGAAGGGTGGTTTCACTGGATTGAGGTTACATCCTGCCGTCTTTTATGGCATGCAAGTACAAACTTTGCAGCTGTTAATGCTGTTTCTTTAACCTCTCCTGAAATGTATTTAAGTTTTTCCTCATTTGTCTGCATTGCCATCTCTGGGCAAATTCGGTTGAGTTTTTCATTGTATTCAATCCTGAGGTCTGTATACAGACAACACTCAGTTAGGAAATGCAGTTCCGTTTCAACTGCACCTTGACTGCAATGAGGGCACAGCCTGTCTTCTCTCGGCAGCCAAGTTTTTTTCCACCTTCCACATTCAATGGCCAGGTTGTGGTTGCTGAGCCTGTACATTGTCAATGCTTTGGAGAGATTTTGGTCTTTTAGTAATGATAGGTAGGCCTATGGGGCTAATTTGTAATCATGGTTTAGGGCCAAATAGCATTGAAGTTTGTGTTGAGATTTGGTGACTTGGTTCCAATATGAAATATATTTTTCTTTCTCTATGTTTATAATTTTGTTTGGGTGTATTTCCGCTGCCAATTGAATTGATTCTTGGTGGTTTTTGTTGTAGTCAGATTATTTGGGGTTCTCTCTCTCTCTTTCTCTATACGGAGGTGCTGCAAGTATTACTGTAAGATACTTTCTCTCTCTCTCTCTCTCTCTCAATTTCAATTTCAATTTCAATAGAGCTTTATTGGCATGACAAAAATATACATTGCATTGCCAAAGCATTTCCATTTGTATCAAGTACAAGTGGTGTGTAGAACACAAAAGTTAACAAAGACATAATACAATGAGTCGTAGAACACTGTTTATGCATGTGTGTGCATTTGTGTGTGTGTGTGTGTGTGTGTGTGTGTGTGTGTGTGTGTGTGTGTGTGTGTGTGTGTGTGTGTGTGTGTGTGTGCAGATGTGTGTGTGGTTAAGTACATAAGTATGGTAAGTATCTGTGTTTGTGATTGTTTATGTTTCACTCATGAGGTGACTCTCTCTTCCCTATGGCAGGCATCTACATACCTGGCTGCAACTCTTGCGCTCTTCTTCTTCGCCTAGTAGAATTCTTAGTAACTTGTTCTCTTCCAGTTTTGGGAAGTCAGGATATATGTTTCCGAATTCAGGAAAGAATTGGTTACGTAATCTC
>JAODXP020000016.1:559673-565296 GCA_027497455.2 Sardinella longiceps | reverse complement strand
TTTCCATTTCTTTTAAAGCAAGCTGTTTGTTCCACTCCCTCTCTTTCAATTCCACCTCACGCTCCCGTAAAGCTAGCTTCGCTTCTGTATCAGCAGCAATTTCCATTGTCTCAAGCTTAATTACATCTTTTCTAACCAATTGCTCCTGAATCACATTAAACACAGTCTTTTTAAGCTTTTTATCCTTGCTAGTCAAAGTAATTTCATAGTGTTCAGCAACCTCGTATAGCTGTTCTTTATTTAACTCTTCCAGAAGATCTATAGAGGGTTCTGACACAAACTGTTCTACAACAGAAGTCATATTGAAAGTAACAAAGTCAAATAATCAAAATATGACCAAAACTCAAAACCACCCCTTTAAACTATGAAATACTACAGTGACCAGATACCAGTGTAACAATCAGATTTTTATATGACCATTACCATTAAAACGGGCTTTGATTGATCATACTTTTAGCTTATGTTTCATATAATATTTCAAGAATACAAAGCAAACACGACTGATATGACGGTAATTTCACATGTATTTTCACGCCAACAACCTCTCACAAACATTCACATTCTCAAGCATATTCAGTTCACACACAAAAGAAAACATTTAGTGTCCCACATCCACGCGTAATGGAAGCCGCGCGCGCGCCCGCTCTGCGCGCCTCTAGCGCGACACCGTCTCTCCAAACACAAAACTCCGCTGCGTGCACGAACAGGAAAAAATACTGCACTGTCTGTAATAATCCAGAGATCCCATGCAAAAAATAGAAATCCCAAGTCCCAATAGCAAAAAGGAGAAAAATAGACAAAGCCTTCCAAACAAAGCCCAGCAACAACAAAAAAGAAAGGATCCTTCTCACCAGAATGCGGTCGTCAGTTAAGACTTCTCACTATCGATCCCGCACATTGGTGAATCTCTTAGGTGGCCACCTTTCGCTATTTCAGCGTGTTTAGACGACAGACAAGCCAGGTCCCTCGCAGTCTCCCTTGACTTTCGTTCGCCCCATTCAAACGTATTTCCGGACTTTTTATCTCCAGTCAAACTTGGCGCGTCAGCTGACGGCTTTGACTGACAGCTGACGTTTGCGATCAGCTGAGAATGTCCGCATCAAACGTAAATACAAGCATACATACAAAATAACAATTCACACGTAGGGCTACAGACAAATATGGATGGAACAGAAAGTATGGAGTACACCAAATTGCCTGTAAAAATACACAATTTACATATTTAGCATAATTGAAAGTGACTCCTAAAAATACTTATGTGGCAGTGCTACATAGTCCCCCCCTCCAGCCAGGGGCTACTACGTTAAGAAACAATTACATTTCAAAATTCACCACAATATTAATAATATCTGTGGGAGCTCCATCCTGCTCTGTAATAGACTGGCCCTAATAGTTAAATATTGTAGCTGGCCCATCCCACAATGGCTCTAGCTTTACTGAGGACGTGTTGGTGTACATAGAAAAAGGGGGTGTCCTAAACCAGACTAAGTGGCCCTGCTTAAAGGGTACCTCTTTATGGGGGGAATTCAAACACCTAGCGGGTCTGGCCTTATTCACTCCCTCTCGCTGTGTAAGTCTCTCTACCTGGTTGGGCATCACATGCTGTGCAGATGGTTTTACACAGAAGAGCTTCTCCCTTGGAGTCTTGCCCGTGCTGTCATGTGGCTTGCATGACTGGGTATTCTGGGCCTTCTGTTGGTGACAGATTCTGCAGGATATGGTGTAGTCACCAACATCTTTACGAACACTGGGCCACCAGGCGACCTTCAAAACCTTCAATAAAGTCTTCAGCCTACCAGCATGGCCCCCTGTGCGACGTTGGTGAAAGTGTCCCAGGATTTTGACGACGTGCGACTGGGGAATGACTACCTGATGCCTCTCACTCTGGTTCTGGGTAAGGCATTGACGGTAGAGCACCCCGTTCTGAGTCACAAAGCTGATGCAGTTGTCCAGCCCTGTCTGCAAAGTGGTTAGTCTCAGTTGACACACGATGGGATCCGCCTCCTGTGCCTGTGCAATCTCTGCTAAGGAAACAGGTAGGCCTGGAAAAGCATTAGAGGAGACTGGACAGCATGCTGTGGACATAACTGGCACCTCTTCCTGGGTGCAGACGGTGTGTTTCTCCACCTCCGTTCTCCAATTCCCAGCTGTGACAGAGGGTCCCTCCTTTCTATCCAGTGGTTGGTCTTCATGACAGTCAGCTTCCACAGGGGTGACAGAGTCTGATGTGGCAACGGCACAGCAAAGGGATGGACCAGACCCATTAGGTGCTTTAGGGGGAGCTATTGGGGCTATGTCAGGGGAGCCTAATGTATTAACTGGAGATATGGGAAAGCTAGAAGGCTGTAGCCTAGTAAACAGCTTTTTCCACTGCTCATCCCTAAGATGGAGACAGCTATAAATCTTTTTCTCCAGCTCTGCTAAGTTATCCATTAGTTGACTTTCAAGCTTAGCTAGGCTGTTACTGACATTGTCCCGAAACATGATCTCCCTATTGACAGTACTTGAAACTGAATCTCTAAAATCAGTTTCTAGCCTATTCAATTGCTGTGTTAGTACGGACACTTTATCTGTTATTTCAGTCCAATCAGTTTGTGTTGCCTGATTCATCAGCTCTCTGCAGTTCATTTCAGGGCCTGTTTGACCAACATTTTCAACTTTCCTCACCACCCCATCGTTTGCAAGAGAATTATCAAAATCATCATCATCATCATCATCATCATCGTCACCATGATATAAATACCATAATAAAGATGGTTTTTCAGCATCTGTGTTAGTTCTCATTATACAGTGTTCAACAGTAAGGTCAGAGTGACCAGACCCAAGCCATGAGCTTACAACATTCATAGGAGAAGTATTAGCCATATCTAGACGGTTTTCTGTTGCCATACTCTTAATATATTTTTTTTCAGAAACAATATTTGATGTCAATCCCCGTACGGGCCACCATATGTAACAATCAGCCCACAGCTGGACTATTACTATTTTAACACGGGTTTTAAGATTGACTGGGCTATAATAATTGTGTATTTCTGGATTCAAAGGCAACAGTATAGAACATGACAACCAGAAAATAGATTTAAATGTGGTGATATATTTTCAACATACACAACCCAAACCAACATAATAATGTACATACACACATAAACCCCTACAGTCCATCAACTCAGTCCGTCGTTCTCTTGTGCCAACGCGTGGAGAGCTGGCTGCGCATTTATGACGCACGTTCTGTGTACTCTTAACGCACACCTCACAAGGCACAACAAAGCACAAATCCCAATCGTGGTGCGACGACAGAGTCAGTAATCCAACCGATGACCAACAGTATAATCCACAAAACGATCTTCCCGAAAAAAAACAGTAACGTTACATCCCCGTGAAAAGTTCAGAGCTCTCAAAAACACAAAAACAGACCAGTCTTTACCGGCAGTTCGGACGTCGGTCAGGGTATTTCACTGCGAACGGCCTAAATCCGGCAATTGGTGGCATTTAAGCTATTCCACCAGTAGCTTGCAATGCATTGCAGGGACGTCGTTACCTCAGGTCTCTCTCAGTCTCCCTGAGTCGATACGCGCCGTCATTCCACTTCCTTCTCCGCTTTAAATGTCCGCGCCATTCACAACTGACGACAACGTCAGCTGTCTGTCAAAGTCAGCTGACGGCTTTGACACCCATTGACGCAACCCAAAAACAAACCACATACTTTCACATACATTTACATACATTCTCTTACAGGGGCACAGGTTTATACAAAGGCTGGTAAATAATTATGGAAATCACTTCATTTTGGATACTAGTAAACCAATATATTTTAATAACTAGTTTTTTGAAAGTGAATCCTAATGAACTTATGTGGAGGTGCCACACCAGGATCAATTAACATGAACACAATTCCACAATAGGAATGAAACAGAGAAGATTGGTAGTTTAAACTCACAAGCTATGCCACACTCACTTGTAAACTCAACAGGCCCATGCCAAACTTCATAAATGTAACTACACAATCAGCACAATAAATTAGCCTACCCACCAAAGGCACATGTAAACTAGGCCAACATTAAATAAAGCAGGCTACAAGTTACCAAACTAGCACAATTATTCAAAGCTTAGCCCATTAACAACAACAGCGTCCTAAAACGCGAACAATGCACAATACGTGGTATAATTAACCAGCTGATACTTTCAAGCTGACACTAACTACTTACAGTAGTACACAACTATTGACAAAAATTGGCAAAACTACCATTATAATCTTGACGTTATCTCTGTCACTTCCTTCACCGAAGGATCACAACAATGCAGAGCCAAACGGAAGACTATCGTTACCAATAAAAAGTAACGTTATCAATAGAAAAACGCCGCAAATGCAGCCAACGTTACCACGATTGTCAATAGGATACGCTGTAAGCGCATCCACCGGCGATTCTGAAAACATTCAGTGTAGGCCGTTGTAAACTTTGATTCGCTTAGCTTGGCTTAACGTAACAAACTAACCGAAAATGCTCTCTCTCAAAACAATGTAAGGGAAAACAAAACTCTACTCACCACGGTTGTAGTCCTCACACTCCAGTCCTTTCCATTAAGCTATCTCACCTAATCCTCACTCTTCGGGAACGTGCCGGGCTTGAGGTTAATTGCTCTCAAATGAGTGCAACCGTATACACGAACCCCTGACGAGAATCTTTATTATTCCCACCCAGGATTGTTCCCAACGACGAAAAAAGGCAAAACTGCAAACACGAAAATCAAACAAACGCAAAATAACAAACCAGTTCCCGTCGGAAGGATCAATGATCCAGCTGGGATACTGCTTCCAATACTGGAGTGCAGACAAGCGAAACCGCGAGTAGAGGGGAGAAAAAAAAAGTATGAATGAACTAACGTTAGGCCACGCAACGCAACTCACGCTTTCCTCCAAAAAAAATTTTGGTCAACAAAATCCCGGCGAGTCACCACTTATGTTACGACCGGCTCTTGCCGTAACATAAATGAGGCAACAAACGAATTCCAAAAATAATCTTAAAGTTTATTATATATCAAAAGGTGTCTAGGGGAAAGGTAATGGAGAAAAATAATGGAGAAAGTTTGCTAGTGTGCTGAGTGCGTGTCTGTGTGTTCGTGTGAAAACTCAAAAATGCTGGTAACGAGAGAGAGGGCGAGGAGGAGTCCCAAGGCTACTTTTAAATGCGACGTCACCTGCCGCCAGGTGCAACCCCTGATAGAGGCCTATCCTGTCACCACCCCTACAACCGCAGCACTGCCACCGCTGGGCTGAAGGGGGCGCAGGGGGACGTAACACAAGCACCCAACCAAGTAAATAATAAAAGATAGAATAAAATAAAAGGGGAATACGAGAGTAAGAAGCAAAGTAATAAAATTTAAAAAATAAAAAAATCATTCATTCACTCCTGTGGCCCGCTGGCTAATGCAGTCCTCCTCTCTTGTGGCCCGCTGGCTAATGTAGTGCCCTACTCCTCTTCTGCTGTGGCATTCTGGGTAATGTAGTATCTCTTCTCTCTAGGTGTACCCAGACTTCATGCACTACAAGGAGGGAATCTACCACCACACAGGTGTGTATCACACACACACACACACACACACACACACACACACACACACACAC
>JAODXP020000016.1:547173-552173 GCA_027497455.2 Sardinella longiceps | reverse complement strand
AGAGAGAGAGAAGAGTAGAGAAAGAGGGAGATGGGGAGAGAGAGAGGGAGGGAGAGAGAGGGGCGGAGAGTGTGAGAGGGGAGGGAGGGAGAGAGAAAAGAGTTTACTGTTGGTTTATTGCTGCCACACATAAGACACAGTCTGAACACAACAGAGAGAAGTGTGTGTGTGTGTGTGTGTGTGTGTGTGTGTGTGTGTGTGTAAGGACCACACATAAGAGACATTAATACACACACACACACTCCATGTGTGAAACAACTCTGTCACACATGACAGGTTGGGTGCGAGATCCACGCCATGCCTCCCGTATTCACAGCTATTCGTCAGAGTAAATTGAGCTTTCCAATTGTTTTATTTGCTAGTTGCTGTGATGAGGGGTTCGAGAGAAATTTGGCTTCAGATTAGTAACATGAAAATTCTAACATTGACAAAAATCCTGTACTCACAAAGTATTCCTCACAGCGACATAGGTGGGGCGTGAAAATTCTCTGCCTTCCAAAGTGGGGGATGACAGAAAAAGTTTGAGAAGCACTGGAATAAAAGAGGATGATGATGATGGCTGCTATGATGAACAACAACTTGTGAATCTGCAGCTGTAGCGCTCAGCTGGGCTACTTCCAAAGACCCTATACTACTGATCCAAATAAATCGCGCTGTTGCCATTCAAAACTTACACACAAAAATATGAATGGAGCCAGGAGCCAAACTACTGTTTCCCTCTCACCTTTTTTAATGTGCCACTGCTGCCATCTTGTGGCCATGTCTGAGAATGCTGCCTGTGACTGTGGCCTTAGTTTGGGGGATAGTTGAATGATTCCATTGAGTGACTCTGGATAATGGAAAGGCACTGATTGGACAAAAGATACTTCAGACATGGAGCCCAGGGGTGTGACTGACTCAATGTATCGATAACAGATTTTACAGTTAGTACACATAAGGGGTAAAATAGCCGACTGTGTATCCAATCCTTCTTGAAAGTGAAAAAAGTGAGGCTATGGGCTTATTTCACACCTGAACATCCCAAGATTCTAAAATCATTAGTAAACTGAACATTCTATCATTGAAATGCATTCAATTTATCCCCTCTTCTGACTTGAAAAAAATGGGTAACTAGAAAAGCGCTCAGAGAGGGCAGACCTCCGCCAAGACAATGTGGTCACAGATGGTGTTCTGGATCACCGATTGCTACCAAAAGTTCTTACTTGTCCCAATACACACGTCCGAAAATTTCATCCAAACCTGTGCAGTACTTTTCGAGTTATGTTGTACACAGACACACACACACACACACACACACACACACACACACACACTACACAAACACGCCGGCAAAAACATAACCTTCTAAATTCACTTTCTTTCAAATAATGCACATCTGAAGCCCACAAATTGGGAAGTGCCGGATAGATAAAAGTCTATCTATTTGTGACTTCCCAATTTGTGAGCTTCATGTGGGTATTATTTGCAAGAGAGTGAATTTAGACAAGTTTTAGGTCATGATTTAGACATGATTCTTTTTTTCAGGTCAGAAAAGGGGAAAAATTCAATGCATTTCAATGATAGAATGTTGAGTTTACTGCCATGGGATGTGGGAATGTTCAGGTGTGAAATAAGCCTATAGTGGACTACATGTCTTTTGATGGGCCCAGAAATAGCACACACTATAAGGTACATACAGTATGAACTCATGACCTTTTAGGGAAATGACGTGAGAGCCAAGAATAATTGGTTAATAAAAATTGGGAAGTTTTACACATGTATGCTCTTGTATAGTTTTCCATCAACATGTGAGGTGACATTTGAAGAGCTAAGTCAATGTATCCATTTAGCCATTGTCAATGTAACAGAGACACATAAATATCGGTGATACTTTACTTGTACATAACCCATTTTACGGAGTTAACGGACCCATGTAACGGAGGCCAGCTAGCTCGGCTAGCTTGGCTGCAGTACGTGTAAATCCTCATCACCCAATTACGAGTTAGAAGCTCGGGCTTTTGGCTCAGTTGGTTAGAGCGTCCCACTCCCACGCTGGGAGTTTGTAGCTTGCGGGGTGGCGGGTTTAAGCATTCATGACTGTTTCATAAGGGAATGTCTGAATTTTCCGAGGTCATCTCAAAGTACTTTGGGTACCTGTCAGTGTTAAACTCAGATAAGTGATTATGAATGCTTCGCAACCTGTATAGTAAAGTGACATGAGGAGACATTCATGAGATATTCAGATGTGACTTTATCAGGTCAGATTAGACGTGACATAAATGGCAGTGGGGCTTTAAGACTGGTCACTGGACTTTTATTTTGATAAGTTTTCACCATCTATCTTCCACATTTATGAAGGGTTGAGTATGAAGGTGGAGTCATGTCTTATGAAACAGTCCTGAATGCTGTGTGAGAACACATAGCCTACACACACACACACACACACACACACACACACACACACACCCGCACACACACACACACAGACATCCCAAGTCTCCTGGAACGTCCGTGAGTCTACTGGATTTTTCTAGTGGCTCACAGACGTCCGCGAGTGATGTAAAATCTCCTGCGAATCAAAAGAAATAACATCTTGCGCTGTCGCGGTGAATTCCTATGAAGTGGAGTAGCGCAAATGAAAGACAGAATGAAAGAATGTGAGACAGAGGCGCAATGAAGATAGAGTTCCCGACGACACGACACGACACCTCCCTGAAATGAGCTTCTGTAGGTTGGGAACTGAGTCTGAGTCTGACTGGACTCACCGTCACAGTAAAGTTACCGTCACAGTTACCGTCACAGTAAAGTTACCGTCACAGTAAAGTTACCGTCACAGTAAAGCATCATTTCAGCTAAATGTTACCGTCACAGTAAAGCATCATTGGGACGAAAGGAGACGGGCTTACAGTATGTTTGTGTAACAGAGTTCAAATTGTACTATAGTGTTTATGTGCAGTGGTTGCACATAGATTTGGCAGGATTTTGTGTTGGCACAAACAAAGAAGAATGTATATGTAGCGGAGGCCAGCTAGCTTGGCGGCAGTACGTGTAAATCCTCATCACCCAATTCCATGGGTGCTTCTAACGGCTGAGTTAGAAGCTCAGGCTTTTAGCTCAGTTGGTTAGAGTGTCTCACTCCCACGCCGGGAGTTTGTAGCTTGCGGGATGGCGGGTTCGAGACCCATGTGCGGTGTGGACCGCCGTGTAGCCGGTGGCGGTCCGCACCGCACACGGGTCTCGAACCGTCGGCCCACCGGGCAATGCCCTGTATGCCCTATGGCCAGTCCATGCCTGCCTCCCAGTGACACAACACCTTCGGCGTTGCTGTCTCTGGTCTGGCCAGCTACAACCTAAACAGGTTTTCTGAGTTCCTGAATAATATTGAACTCCACCCCCTTGGTCGGGAACCAATCAACTTTGAGCAGCTCCACCGGCTCTCAGTCCTGTTCAAGCAGTTCCCTTCGCGTCACATACGTAAGAGCAGTGGTGTGATTGGTTTTGCTTCGGCACAGCATTTTCTGACATCGACCAGTAGCAAACCGAGGCATTTGGGGGAGGCGGGTCAACCATGACCAAAGTCTGGCAGAGCTTTGAAAGTCGATGGCAATCAGGCTATTTAACCCCTTAATGTCCATGTGCTTTTTTCCCCCTTAATGGAGCTGTCTGATACTGTTAGGGTAGTGAGGGAACACAGAGCCCCCTGTGGATGTAATGTGTACTGCAGATCTGCTGTGTTGTTCTGATTGCTTGCCCTGATCTGAGTTATTTTATTTATTTACTTATTTATTGATTTATTTCTGCAGAAGCTGCATGCTAAATGGAGACTGGCTGCTTGTGTGTGTGTGTGTGTGTGTGTGTGTGTTCTGCACGTTAAATGTACACTGGAGACTGGCTGCTTATGTGTGTGTATGTGTGTGTGTGTGTGTGTGTGTGTGTGTGTGTGTGTTCTGCACGTTAAATGTACACTGGAGACTGGCTGCCTATGTGTATGTGTGTGTGTGTGTGTGTGTGTGTGTGTGTGTATGAGTGTGTGTGTTCTGCATGTGTAAATATACACTGCAGACTGGCTGCTTGTGTGTTTTATCATAAAGGAAATCAATGTAGAAAAACTGTTTCCGTCTGGCTTGCTTGACCACCATTACACTCGGACCTTTTGGCAAGTTCGTCTATGCCTAGAACCAGCCCCTGTGTGTGTGTGTGTGTGTGTGTGTGTGTGTGTGTGTGTGTGTGTGTGTGTGTGTGTGTGCATGTAAGAGTAAGAGTAAGAGTACTTTATTTGTCCTTGGGGAAGGCTGCATTTAACCTATACACACATGTCCATAGACACATATACAAGTTGTAGGGTGCACACACCCACACGCGGAGCATCCGTGGCTTCCACCCTCCAGTCGCCAGTCCAACTCCCTGACCGGTCCACCACGGATGCCCATGTTTTTATATGTGTGTGTGTATATATGTATGAGAGAGAGAGAGAGTGAGAGAGTGTGTGTTGTGTGTATCACACCCATACAGATGTATGTGCGCGTGTGTGTGTGTGTGTGTGTGTGTGTGTGTGTGTGTGTGTGTGTGTGTGTGTGTATATATATATGTGCATTTGTTCATTTCTGTTTAATTTATGTTTAATTCACAAGATGGTTACATATGATATTTTGTTTTTACACTACATGCTTTGGCAACACTGTTTTTGTATGGATGGCCATGCCAATAAAGCTTGTTGAATTTAATTGAATCAAATTGAATTTACAAAAACAGTCGGCTGTTCAATAGTCTTCAATGAATCTAGCTAGTATATTTAGATAATAGGTCTATTTGCAAACTAGTGTATTTAGGTCTAGTTCTACACTAGTGTATTTAGTTCTATACTAGGTCTATTTGCAAATGAGTGTATTTAGTTCTACACTGGTCTATTTGCAAACTGCTCAGCCATAAAGTACTCAAACTTCCAGACTATCTGTAAAAGACATTAGAAAGTTAAAATCTAAGTTTCTTGTGATTGTGTCTTTATCTCAGCCTAGAAGCCG
>JAODXP020000016.1:529673-537173 GCA_027497455.2 Sardinella longiceps | reverse complement strand
ACGGCACGCGTGGGGGTGTGTATGAGGTGTTGCCCGTAGGTTACTGGTGGTCTGTGCTCTATGGCAGTGGCATCCTACTGCTGTGTCTGCTGGTGTGTATGGTGGGGGCCCACATCTACGCCAAAGCTTCCTTCCTCATCTTCCTGCTCGTCATGCTGGTCCTGGGCACCGTATTGGTCAGTTTCTTCTCGGTCCCACCCCACAGCATCGCCCTGCCCCCTCCACCCAACCCCCCTCACCCAACAGCACCACACCCCCACCCCCCACCTCCGCCAACTTCACCGGCTTCAAGCTCGAGACTCTACTGGGAAACCTACAGGGTGAGTATCTCTGTGTGTGTGTGTGTGTGTGTGTGTGTGTGTGTGTGTGTGTCTGTGTGCGTGTGTGTGTGTGTGACGAGACTCTGCTGGGAAACCTACAGGGTGAGTGTGTGTCTGTGTGTGTGTGTGTGTGTGTCTGTGTGTCTGTGTTTGCGTGCCTGTGTGTGTGTGTGTGTGTGTGTGTGTGTGTGTGTGTGTGTGAAAGTAGGCCTGTAACGACCAAGAAATTATTGTGATAAACGATTATATTGACATTGTTAGACCATTTTTTTCTACTAGGCCTACTGCTTTTTTTCAGGTTACTGCACTCACTAATTTACAACAAAATAAAATAATTATATGTATACAGGTCGCACTTCACTATATGCAGCCGTTGTATAACATGAAATATTACACAGAAAGATAAGGAAGGTTATCTCTTTAGCCAGTTGAAAACATAAATTAGCTGCATCATTAATGAAGTGTTCAAAGCCTGTGAAATAAATACTAGAATAGTAATGGAATAATAATGCAAAAATAATAAATGCCAAGTGTTGCGGAACAACATGTGCCCGGAATTAACGCTAGCGGCTGTCTGTAGCCTAAATTTTCACAGTTTCGCAATGCCGTGTTCGTATTTAGTTTGCCAGCGGTTATTGTGGACTGTTAGGCAGAAGCTGATAGGATTTTTCCCCATTGAAAAACTGCACCGGGTAAATTATTAGTGCAGTTGCATCCTCGTTATATTGGCATGTTTAGATTACATCATTTTACCACAAATGTAACATTGCATATTAGCTTGCACAGGTTTAGTGGTTCACCACGATCGTTCGGTTTCAATTCAAAGTGGTCCCATAGCCAGCCTACTGCTCAGCTTTCGTGTTCAGTTTTGTGACTTCAGTGGTGGCAACAGGCAAATAGTCTGTAGAGAAACGTGAGCCTTTTAACATTCTGTTTCTTTGAGAGGAAAACAATCAAGCACAAAATACAAATTATCGCGGCCTTAAAAGTTATCGAACTCATAAAAGTTATTGTACGATTACTTTACAATTTATTGATTATCGTTACAGGCCCATGTGTGTGTGTCTGTGTCTGTGTGTGTGTGTGTGTGTGTGTGTGTGTGTGTGTGTGTGTGTGTGTGTGTGTGTGTGTGTGTGTGTGTGTGTGTGTGTGCTGCTCAGACCAGTGCATGCTGACTCCACTTTGCTATGTGTGTGTAGTCGTTTACAGCAAAATAAATGCTAATGTGTGTGTGTGTGTGTGTGTGTGTGTGTGTACAGCGGACTACACAGTGGACTACACTACAGGGGTGATGATGTCGTTCGCCACAGTCTTTGCCGTCATGTTTAATGGCTGCACAGGGATCATGGCTGGATCAAACATGTCTGGTGAGTGTGTGTGTGTGTGTGTGTGTCTTGGTATTTTGATGTGGTTATGCACATGCACGCTTGCTTTTTGGTGTGTGTTTTGTGTGTGTGTGTGTGTGTGTGTGTGTGATCAGTTACATTTGGCACTTGGTATTTTTGATGTGGTTATGTGCATGCACACTTGCTTTTCGGGGGTGTGTGTGTGTGTGTGTGTGTGTGTGTGTGTGTGTGTGTGTGTGTGATCAGTTGCATTTTGCATGTGGTGATTTTTGATGTGGGCATGTGCATGTAAGCATGTCTTTTGGTGTGGTGTGGTGTGTGTGTGTGTTTCAGGTGACTTAAAGAACCCCAGCTTCTCAATCCCTCGAGGGACGATCACCGCCGTCATCTTCACCTTCATCATTTATAACCTGCTTAGCCTCATGGTGGCCTGCTCCTGTGACCGGTACACACACACACACACACACACACACACACACACACACACACACTCATCTTCACCTTCATCATTTATAACCTGCTTAGCCTCATGGTGGCCTGCTCCTGTGACCGGTACACACACACACACACACACACACACACACACACACACACACACACACACTCACACACACTCACACACACACACACACACACACAAACACACACTCACACACACTGTTCCTATGACCGGTAGTACAGCTGAGGGGTTTTATTTATATATTTATTTATTTTTTTCATTTATTTTCTTAGGTCTTTTTGCCTTTAATGCGATCGGACAGTGGAGAGAATGACAGGAAAAGAAGCAATAAGAAAAATGATTTTTACCTCGGACAAGGAGGTTATGTTTTCACCGGTGTGTGTGTCGGTTTGTGTACAACATAACTCGAAAAGCACTGCATGGATTTGGATGAAATCTCGTCTGTATTGAGATGAATAAGAACTGATTAAATTTTTGATTTTGGTGGGGATCGGTGATCCAGAACTCCATCTGTAACCACATTGTCTCTCTGAGCTATGAGAGAAGGATCAGGAAGAGACCTCGGGGTCCCTAAATTAATTTATGCTGAGCCACCCTGTTCGCTAAACAACCGTCACGTGGAACCCTGTTCGCTAAACAACCGTCGTGTGGAACAGGGGGTCAAGAACGCGCAGATTAGCGGCTGGACTTTAGCATCGCCATATTTAAGTATGGAGTCACAATGCGAACCATGGCAGCGCATGCACGAGAGTCATGCTGGTCACGAGCACTCAAGCACATACAAGTTGGTGGGCGGTTACATACGAAATGTTATTTCTCCGGGGAGAGTAAAAGCAATATTTCATGATCTCTGGTTGGTCTTTGCTTATTTTTTTGAAGAGCTTGTGAAAAAAGTGTACTGGCATGAATGCTATAAAAACTTTCTTCCTCGTGTTGTATGGCAAACAAACTAGGTGCATTATCACCACCGTCTGGACTGAAAGACTAGTGTTTTTGCAAAGAGATTCAACGTGAGTACATGCGTCATTTCCAACTTTGGAACTTTGCGCATGGGCAGCATGGGCATGCCCGTGGTCTGTTACCTCCAGTGTTCACAATGGCGTTGACTGTCAATTCACCGCATTTACTAGCCTAGCCTCGACCATTCAGTTCAATGGAGAGCGGGACTTAGTCGTTGTCTCCAGTTTATATATAACCTCCTTGGTGTGGAACCCTGTTCGCTAAACAACCGCTGTGTGGAACGAACTGTTGCTTTTTTGGGTTTCACGAGACAAAGACACAGTAGCAGGAAATATTTGGCTGCAGTGATGAGTGATGAGTACGCAAACCAGAGTTTGTTACACATCTTAGTGCTGCATGGGACTCTATACTGAATCTAGCATTGACTTGCATCATATGATAAAAACTGTAAATGGAAGATCATATTATTGTGAAAATGGACCCAAAACAAGATGGTCTTGAGTAGATTAAGAAATAAAGATCTTGTTGAAATTTGAGAAGTTGTCCTTTTTCTTCCTTTTGGACACCAATTACTAGCCTGGCTAATAAGCCGACTGTTGACTCCATATTGTGAAAATACACACAAAGAAAAAAAACAGGAAGCAATTCATTTTGCTCATCATATTTTATTTCTGATTGATCAGCATGGTGTTGTGTAGTGTAGTGTGTCTCACTCAGAGAGGAAAGAGCAGGAAGCCACTGAAGCTGTTGTAATTATTACCGTCATCATAGAGCCTGTAGCCTGCAGGGATTCTCATGTTGACTACATCTCCCACCTCCAGCTGCAGAGTCAAACCACTGGACAGATAGGAGTGATAACCATCAGTATCATACTCCCATAAATACATGAGCTGCTCCCCATTCTTATACATCTTGATATCCATAGAGCGTGAGGTTAGGTGATCCATGACAGTGAATCTGAAGTAGTAGACTCCCCTGACTGGAGCTGTGAAGAAGCCTGTTATGCTGCTGTAGGCCTGGCCAACATTGGTGATGATTCTAGTGAAGACCAAGTTCATATCAGTACTCCCAGTATTCTCTATGTATCCATCACCCAGACCTACTGAGAATGCCACCTTGGGTTGCTGTGTGATCTCTCTCTCCAGATTCACTGCAACAGTCTCAGTGTCTGACAGTCTGGTCTTCACTTCTGTCAGCTCTGCCTCAGTTTCCATCTTCAGGTTCTCCACCTCAGTCTCACTGGCAGACAGTCTGGTCTCTTGGACTGCAGTTTCCATCTTCAGATTCTCCACCTCAGTCTCACTGGCAGACAGTCTGGTCTCTTGGGCTGCAGTTTCCATCTTCAGGTTCTCCACCTCAGTCTCACTGGCAGACAGTCTGGTCTCTTGGGCTGCAGTTTCCATCTTCAGGTTCTCCACCTCAGTCTCACTGACAGACAGTCTGGTCTCTTGGGTTGCAGTTTCCATCTTCAGGTTCTCCACCTCAGTCTCACTGACAGACAGTCTGGTCTCTTGGGCTGAAGTTTCCATCTTCAGGGTGTTTATCTCAGTTGTCTGTGCTGCATTTTCCTTCTTCAGATTCACCACTTCAGTCTCACTGGCAGACAGTCTGGTCTCTTGGGCTGCAGTTTCCATCTTCAGGTTCTCCACCTCAGTCTCACTGGCAGACAGTCTGGTCTCTTGGGCTGCATTTTCCATCTTCACTTGCTCTATGTTAGTCTCACTAGCGGACATTCTGGTCTTCAGCACAGCCATCTCTGTGTGTAGAGCATCATTCTCTGTCTCCACGTTGTACAGCAGTGATTTGGTGTTCTGTAGCTCATTCTGGGTGACAGTCAGCAGCACTCTCAGCTCCACCACCATGTCTCTGAGTTCCCTGAGCTCAGCAGAGACGTCCAGCTGGGTAGCGACTTCAGCAGCAGCAGCAGCAGCCCCAGTGCTCTGGCTCTCTGTCTGAACTTCAGTCTGGGTGCTCTGAGTCTGAGCTCCACACATGGACAACAGCAGCACCAGCAGTGGGATGATGATGATAATGGCCCTCATCTTTACAAACACTCTGTCTGTCTCTCTCTCTCTCTCTCACACACACAGGAGTAGTGGTGGTAGTAGAGATGTGTGAGTCTACATTACTGAGACACACTCTTATATACGCATCAGTGGCTCATTATGTAACAGATTTCATCACTTTTAGGGTTCAATCAAGTCCAGGGACACCGATTTCAGCATGTTGATATCTTTTCCTCTGGACATTTCTGTTCTTTGAGATTTCAGTGTTGTGGGAAATTCAAAGCTGTTGTCATTGGGTAAGGTGTCCTTATTTAACCCCATTCTTCTAAGGTATGGCTGTGTGTGTGTGTGTGTGTGTGTGTGTGTGTGTGTATGCGCGTGCGTGTGTCTATGCATGTGTTCTTGCGTGTGTGTGTGCATGCGTGTGGATGAGATGGGTGGGGGCAGGCTGAGTTTTTACTCACTGTTCAGACTGTACTGTGTGATGTGTGTGAGAGCGCTATCAGAATAAACACCTGTACTGGGACACTTGAGTCACATGAGTTAGAGGGGCTGAAAAACATGTTGGATATTTCAGAAAAGTTTGTAAGTCTTATTTATTTACCTTTACTTATCTATGTACTTTTATAATATTCAGGCACAAAAATGTAAAACCACTTTCTTGTATCTCTTTGGGACTTCCCAATTCAGCTTCAGATGTGCATTGTTTCAAAGAAAGTGAATTTAGAAATGTTTTAAATGTTATTACCCATTTGTATTCATACCAAGTCAGAAAAAGGGATAAATTCAATGCATTGCAATGATCGAATGTCCAGTTTACTACCATGGAATGTTTGAGAGTCTCGGAATGTTCAGGTGTGAAATAAGCCAATTCCCTTCCGACGCCAAAACGTAGGCAAACTCTTTTTTTGAACAAAGCAAATCAATGGGAGCAAGATAGCGGCTACAGGACTTCCACTTATCCACTTGTGAAAACAGAACGCATGTATGTAGCCTATTTCATTGATTGGGAAGCAGTAGCTGAGAGTGAGAGAGACTTTGGGAGTTGTGAGAAATGCGTATGGGTGTAATTGACCATACAGTGAATAACAATTTCTCAGGATTGTATGTTAACTGTCTTTAAAAATGTATTTGCCTTGCAATAATTTTTAAAGTTGATCAAGGCATGCACAGGACACCTCCCCCCCCAACCCCCACACACACACACACACACACACACACACACACACACACACACACACACACATAGTGTCCTTTTTGGTGATATGGATGTGTGCATGTCCGGTAGAGATTTAATTGTGGAGTTGTAATCACATTCATGGAACATGTCAGTGCCTGGTTACTAAAGTGGCGCTATCCATGTGGCCACCAGGTGGCATTGTTGTATTATTTTCCAATAGTTACTCTATTGCAGTGGTTCTCAAACATTTTCTGTCATTCCCCACTTTGGAAGGCAGAAATTTTCACGCCTGGAAGGCTCAATTTGCACACAATACATGTATCTCCGTGATGATTACTTGTTAGAATTTTCATGTTACTAATTCAAAGCCAAATTTCTCTCGAACCCCTTGTCACAGCAACTAGCAAATAACTTCATTGGAAAGCTCAATTTACTGGCATATGCACATACTGTATCTGACAAATAGAATTCGGGGGGCACAGGGCGGCCGTTTATCAACGCAAAGAGATGTTTCGTGCCCCACTTGTCATGTGTCTGCGCCCCACTAGTGGTGCCCGCCCCACAGTTTGAGAAACACTGCTCTATTGTGAGACATGCAGTAGGCAGCTTATTCTAGCACAGATAATACAGGAAACTGTAGCTTTATTTGGGGTGCGGAACAAGTGTTAGGCCTATTTATTATATGGAAGAACATTTCTAATAAATTTATAGCCAACACTTATTTTTGAATTCATTTTTGGATTTTGCGTATATAGCCTAACAATACAATTAATTTCGATGGGTTAGTTGTCAGTGCTAAATCTGTGTTCAAGCAAACCTATATATTTGGACCAAAATGTCTTTTATCTTCACAATGTGCTAGTCTTGAGTAGATTGAGAAATAAATATCTTGTTGAAATTTGACAAGTTGTCCTTTTTGATCCTTATGGACACTGATTTCAGCATGTTGGTATCTTTTCCACTGGACATTTTTGTTCTTTGAGATATCAGTTTTGTGGGAAATTCAAAGCTGTTGTCGTTGGGTCAGGTGTCCTTATTTAACCCTATTTGCTTTAGGCATGACTGTGTGTGTGGGTGCGGGCGCGTGTGTGTTTTATGCGCACACATATTTTGTTTGTAAATCATAATCTTACCTTTACTTACAGTATCTAATGTGCTTTAACTTTATTACTCTATCTAATAATCTATGAATTTATTAATGTACTAGATTTGGATATGGGACACTTTT
>JAODXP020000016.1:482686-529573 GCA_027497455.2 Sardinella longiceps | reverse complement strand
ACCGAATAACAATATAGTGCATTGCTTTGCATGCACTATAATAACTAGAAATTGTAATTCCATGGAAATTACATAGTGCATGCAAAATGTAAAAAAAAAGTTTTATGAAAGTGACATTTTTTGCATAAACATCTGATAAGAGAAATAAAACATGATATAGTTGCTAAACCATTGAAGTTGTTGCTAAGGAAGAAAGTAAGTAAGATAAGTACAGTAACTAAGTAAGATACTGTATGTAAGTAAGATATTAAGTATGGTGGTTGCCATGCTGGTTGGTACATTGAACAAGGTTTCTTAAGGTTGTTGCTAGGGCATTGCTAAGGCGGACATGGCGGTCGTTATGCTGGTTGCGACATTGATCATCTTGGTTGCTATGTGGGTGCATGGGTCATAATTGTTGGAGTGGTTCATAAGACGTTGCAAGGCTGCTAGAAGCTGTTGCTAAGCCGTTGCTAGGGCGAACATGGCGGTTGCTATGTTGATCATGTTGGTTGCTATGTCGATTGCCATGTCATCATTGTTGGAATGGTTCCTGAGACGTTGCAAGGGTGCTGGAAGCTGTTGCTAGGCCGTTGCTAGGGCGGACATGTCTGTTGCTATGCTGGTTGCCATGTTCGTAATGTTGGATGCTATGCTGAGTGCTTTGTCATCATTGTCGCAGTGGTTCCCAAGACGTTACAATGGTGCTGGAAACTGTTGCTAGGCCGTTGCTAGGACGGATATACTAGTTGCTATGCTGGTTGCTATGTTAATCATATTGATGCCAGCTCATTAATGTGGAAGTTGGTGCAAAGGATGAAAGTTGCATTTACAGTTGGTAGAAGAAAAAGTAGATATTGTGAGACGCGCCAGTGCTACCAGTAGTGGCTATTGCAAATGATGATGAAAGGTTGATAGTACAATTGTTGAAAAAAATAAGAAAAATCTGAAGGAAGACCAACAAGTTGCAAAGAAGATGCAAAAAAGTAGAATTGTATGATAGTTGGATGAATACAGATTGTTACAATAGTTAAAGTAGTGGAAAAGTTGACGCAGCTTTCAGCTGCGTCAATTGTTATATTGTTGATGGTTACATAAAAAGTTGCTAATTGTAAAGTTGTTTAAAAATGCAGAAAAAGTTGATTTAATGCTTGAAATAGAATTCTCATGCAAATAAAGTTCCGACTGCCAGCAGAACCAGTGGAATGTTTACAGTAAGTGGCTAAGGTGACAACAATGTTCTATAGAATGCTGAAAGTTCCACCATTCATTTCAATGGGACTTTTTTCGCTTGTTTATTGCCGATTACGCAAAAAGTATAAAAGTTGCAAAACTGAAAAGTAGAAGCAACACTCACCAATTGCAGAGCTACGCAACGGTGTTTGAATGAAGTTGATATGTTGAACGGTTGAAGCTGAATTAATCGCAGAAAAGTGTGTGGAATAAAAATAATAATAATAAGAAGTAATGGAATAACAATATAGTGCATTGCTTTGCATGCACTATAACTAGAAATTGTAATTCCATGGAAATTACATAGTGCATGCAAAATGTAAAAAAAAAAATTTATGAAAGTGACATTTTTTGCATAAACATCTGATGAGAGAAATAAAACATGATATAGTTGCTAAACCACTGAAGTTGTTGCTAAGGAAGAAAGTAAGTAAGATAAGTACAGTAACTAAGTAAGATACTGTATGTAAGTAAGATATTAAGTATGGTGGTTGCCATGCTGGTTGCTTCATTGAACAAGGTTTCTTAAGGTTGTTGCTAGGGCGTTGCTAAGGCGGATAAGGCGGTTGCTATGCTGGTTGCTTTGTTGATCATGTTGGATGCAATGTTGATTGCTACATCATCAATGTGGAAGTTGTTCCTAAGAAGTTTCAAGTTTGCGTAAGGTTGTTGCTAGGGCGTTGCTAAGGCGGACATGGTGGTTGCTGTGCTGGTTGCTATGTTGATCATGTTGGTGGCTATGTTGATTGCTAGGTCATTAACGTGGAAGTGGTTCCCAAGGCATTGCAAGGGCGCTAGAAACTGTTGCTAAGCTGTTGCTAAGGCGGATATGGTGGTTGCTATGGTGGTTGCTAGGTTGATCATGTTGGATGCAATGTTGATTGATACGTCATAAATGTAAAGGTTGTTCCTAAAAAGTTGCAAGGTTGCTTAAGGTTGTTGTTGGGGCATTGCTAAGGCGGACATGGCGGTCGTTATGCTGGTTGCGACATTGATCATCTTGGTTGCTATGTGGGTGCATAGGTCATAATTGTTGGAGTGGTTCATAAGACGTTGCAAGGCTGCTAGAAGCTGTTGCTAGGCCGTTGCTAGGGCGGACATGGCGGTTGCTATGTTGATAATGTTGGTTGCTATGTCGATTGCCATATCATCATTGTTGGAATGGTTCCTGAGACGTTGCAAGGGTGCTGGAAGCTGTTGCTAGGCCGTTGCTAGGGCGGACATGTCTGTTGCTATGCTGGTTGCTATGTTAATCATATTGATGCCAGCTCATTAATTAATGTGGAAGTTGGTGCAAAGGATGAAAGTTGCATTTACAGTTGGTAGAAGAAAAAGTAGATATTGTGAGACGCCCAGTGCTACCAGTAGTGGCTATTGCAAATGATGATGAAAGGTTGATAGTAGAATTGTTGAAAAAAATAAGAAAAATCTGAAGGAAGACCAACAAGTTGCAAAGAAGATGCAAAAAAGTAGAATTGTATGATAGTTGGATGAATACAGATTGTTACAATAGTTAAAGTAGTGGAAAAAGTTGGACGCAGCCTTCAGCTGCGTCAATTGTTATATTGTTGATGGTTACATAAAAAGTTGCTAACTGTAAAGTTGTTTAAAAATGCAGAAAAAGTTGATTTAATGCAGCTGATAATAGTTTCTAATTGAAATAGAATTCTCATGCAAATAAAGTTCCGACTGCCAGCAGAACCAGTGGAATGTTTACAGTAAGTGGCTAAGGTGACAACAATGTTCTATAGAATGCTGAAAGTTCCACCATTCATTTCAATGGGACTTTTTTAGCTTGTTTATTGCCGATTACGCAAAAAGTATAAAAGTTGCAAAACTGAAAAGTAGAAGCAACACTCACCAATTGCAGAGCTACGCAACGGTGTTTGAATGAAGTTGATATGTTGAACGGTTGAAGCTGAATTAATCGCAGAAAAGTGTGTGGAATAAAAATAATAACTAGAAATTGTAATTCCATGGAAATTACATAGTGCATGCAAAATGTAAAAAAAAGTTTTATGAAAGTGACATTTTTTTGCATAAACATCTGATAAGAGAAATAAAACATGATATAGTTGCTAAACCATTGAAATTGTTGCTAAGGAAGAAAGTAAGTAAGATAAGTACAGTAACTAAGTAAGATACTGTATGTAAGTAAGATATTAAGTATGGTGGTTGCCATGCTGGTTGCAACATTGAACAAGGTTTCTTAAGGTTGTTGCTAGGGCGTTGCTAAGGCGGATAAGGCGGTTGCTATGCTGGTTGCTTTGTTGATCATGTTGGATGCAATGTTGATTGCTACATCATCAATGTGGAAGTTGTTCCTAAGAAGTTTCAAGTTTGCGTAAAGTTGTTGCTAGGGCGTTGCTAAGGCAGACATGGTGGTTGCTGTGCTGGTTGCTACGTTGATCATGTTGGTGGCTATGTTGATTGCTAGGTCATTAACGTGGAAGTGGTTCCCAAGGCATTGCAAGGGCGCTAGAAACTGTTGCTAAGCTGTTGCTAAGGCGGATATGGTGGTTGCTAGGTTGATCATGTTGGATGCAATGTTGATTGATACGTCATAAATGTAAAGGTTGTTCCTAAAAGTTGCAAGGTTGCTTAAGGTTGTTGTTGGGGCATTGCTAAGGCGGACATGGCGGTCGTTATGCTGGTTGCGACATTGATCATCTTGGTTGCTATGTGGGTGCATAGGTCATAATTGTTGGAGTGGTTCATAAAACGTTGCAAGGCTGCTAGAAGCTGTTGCTAGGCCGTTGCTAGGGCGAACATGGCGGTTGCTATGTTGATCATATTGGTTGCTATGTCGATTGCCATGTCATCATTGTTGGAATGGTTCCTGAGACGTTGCAAGGGTGCTGGAAGCTGTTGCTAGGCCGTTGCTAGGGCGGACATGTCTTTTGCTATGCTGGTTGCCATGTTCGTAATGTTGGATGCTATGCTGAGTGCTTTGTCATCATTGTCGCAGTGGTTCTCAAGACGTTACAATGGTGCTGGAAGCTGTTGCTAGGCTGTTGCTAGGACGGATATACTAGTTGCTATGCTGGTTGCTATGTTAATCATATTGATGCCAGCTCATTAATGTGGAAGTTGGTGCAAAGGATGAAATTTGCATTTACAGTTGGTAGAAGAAAAAGTAGATATTGTGAGATGCGGCCTTTGGCCGCGTCCAGTGCTACCAGTAGTGGCTATTGCAAATGATGATGAAAGGTTGATAGTACAATTGTTGAAAAAAATAAGAAAAATCTGAAGGAAGACCAACAAGTTGCAAAGAAGATGCAAAAAAGTAGAATTGTATGATAGTTGGATGAATACAGATTGTTACAATAGTTAAAGTAGTGGAAAAAGTTGGACGCAGCCTTCAGCTGCGTCAATTGTTATATTGTTGATGGTTACATAAAAAGTTGCTAAATGTAAAGTTGTTTAAAAATGCAGAAAAAGTAGATTTAATGCAGCTGATAATAGTTTCTAATTGAAATAGAATTCTCATGCAAATAAAGTTCCGACTGCCAGCAGACCCAGTGGAATGTTTACAGTAAGTGGCTAAGGTGACAACAATGTTCTATAGAATGCTGAAAGTTCCACCATTCATTTCAATGGGACTTTTTTCGCTTGTTTATTGCCGATTACGCAAAAAGTATAAAAGTTGCAAAACTGAAGAGTAGAAGCAACACTCACCAATTGCAGAGCTACGCAATGGTGTTTGAATGAAGTTGATATGTTGAACGGTTGAAGCTGAATTAATCGCAGAAAAGTGTGTGGAATAAAAATAATAAGAATAAGAAGTAATGGAATAACAATATAGTGCATTGCTTTGCATGCACTATAACTAGAAATTGTAATTCCATGGAAATTACATAGTGCATGCAAAATGTAAAAAAAAAGTTTTATGAAAGTGACATTTTTGGCATAAACA
The DNA here is from genome assembly GCA_027497455.2 of Sardinella longiceps. Taxonomy (NCBI): domain Eukaryota; kingdom Metazoa; phylum Chordata; class Actinopteri; order Clupeiformes; family Clupeidae; genus Sardinella; species Sardinella longiceps. Next base: position 524,445 of record JAODXP020000016.1, on the reverse strand, counting down.
TCTGATAAGAGAAATAAAACATGATATAGTTGCTAAACCATTGAAGTTGTTGCTAAGGAAGAAAGTAAGTAAGATAAGTACAGTAACTAAGTAAGATACTGTATGGTAGTAAGATATTAAGTATGGTGGTTGCCATGCTGGTTGCTACATTGAACAAGGTTTCTAAAGGTTGTTGCTAGGGCGTTGCTAAGGCAGATAAGGCGGTTGCTATGCTGGTTGCTTTGTTGATCATGTTGGATGCAATGTTGATTGCTACATCATCAATGTGGAAGTTGTTCCTAAGAAGTTTCAAGTTTGCGTAAGGTTGTTGCTAGGCGTTGCTAAGGCGGACATGGTGGTTGCTGTGCTGGTTGCTACGTTGATCATGTTGGTGGCTATGTTGATTGCTAGGTCATTATCGTGGAAGTGGTTCCCAAGGCATTGCAAGGGCTTTAGAAACTGTTGCTAAGCTGTTGCTAAGGCAGATATGGTGGTTGCTATGGTGGTTGCTAGGTTGATCATGTTGGATGCAATGTTGATTGATACGTCATAAATGTAAAGGTTGTTCCTAAAAAGTTGCAAGGTTGCTTAGGGTTGTTGTTGGGGCATTGCTTAGGCGGATATGGCGGTCGTTATGCTGGTTGTGACATTGATCATCTTGGTTGCTATGTGGGTGCATAGGTCATAATTGTTGGAGTGGTTCATAAGACGTTGCAAGGCTGCTAGAAGCTGTTGCTAGGCCGTTGCTAGGGCGAACATGGCGGTTGCTATGTTGATCATGTTGGTTGCTATGTCGATTGCCATGTCATCATTGTTGGAATGGTTCCTGAGACGTTGCAAGGGCGCTGGAAGCTGTTGCTAGGCCGTTGCTAGGGCGGACATGTCTGTTGCTATGCTGGTTGCTATGTTAATCATATTGATGCCAGCTCATTAATGTGGAAGTTGGTGCAAAGGATGAAAGTTGCATTTACAGTTGGTAGAAGAAAAAGTAGATATTGTGAGACGCGGCCTTTGGCCGCGTCCAGTGCTACCAGTAGGGGCTATTGCAAAAGATGATGAAAGGTTGATAGTAGAATTGTTGAAGAAAAGAAGAAAAATCTGAAGGAAGACCAACAAGTTGCAAAGAAGTTGCAAAAAAGTAGAATTGTATGATAGTTGGATGAATGCAGATTGTTACAATAGTTAAAGTAGTTGAAACAGTTGGACGCAGCCTTCGGCTGCATCAATTGGTATATTGTTGATGGTTACATAAAAGGTTGCTTATTGTAAAGTTGTTTAAAAATGTAGAAAAAGTTGATTTAATGCAGCTGATAATAGTTTCTAATTGAAATAGAATTCTCATGCAAATAAAGTTCCGAATGCCAGCAGAACCAGTGGAATGTTTACACTAAGTGGCTAAGGTGACAACAATGTTCTATAGAATGCTGAAAGTTCCACCATTCATTTCAATGGGACTTTTTTTCACTTGTTTATTGCCGATTACGTAAAAAGTATAAAAGTTGCAAAAAATGAAAAGTAGAAGCAACACTCACCAATTGCAGAGCTACGCAACGGTGTTTGAATGAAGTTGATATGTTGAACGGTTGAAGCTGAATTAATCGCAGAAAGGTGTGTGGAATAATAATAATAAGAAGCAACCGAATAACAATATAGTGCATTGCTTTGCATGCACTATAAAAATAAAAAGTATATTTAAGTATATACAAGAATTGCTGTCAGGCTATGCTTTGTGATCCTCATTCAAAGTCTGAATGGCTTGAGGATAGAAACTTTTCCTTAATCTTTCACTTTCAAACACCTGTAACACTTCCGAGACCTCAGGACAGCGAAGAAGCTATGGTTTGGATGGCTGGAGCCCTTTATTATCTTCTTTGCTCTGGACCTACATCTCCTGTCATAGATGGTATCAAGTTTAGGTAATGTAGTCCTTATGGAGCGTTCTGCTGATCTCACCACCCTTTGTAGGGCTTTACAGCAGTACTCGAGAGTTGAGGGGGGATGAAGCCCCTTCTGAAATAAAATTTTTAAATCATCCCCCTTCTTAAACGGCCATCCCCCCATACCATCCCTTGTTCCATTTTAATAGTTAATGTGAAAATTACAATCATTTTAAAGGGGTGGTTCAGAATTTTCGATGTTAAACCTCATTTCCAAGTAAGCCTGAGTGATATATGTCACTGGGGACCGTTTTCAACTCATTTCATCCAGTCCTTCTGTCAGCTACGTTCGCTGGTGCTCGGCTAACGCAAGTGAATGGACACTGCTAGCCTGGCAATAAAAGACAGTCTTACCCACTCTGCAGTCTCCATAAGGCAAGTGAATTAATATGCCAGGCCATCGATGTGTACGTCCAAGCTGATACAATCATCTCTGAAGTACAACTACCCTTGAAAAGTGTTATATTTTGCCTACATTGTTCCCTGTTTGTTGCAAGGTGTGCAAGGCAGCGGATTGATATTACCTCTGTCTATCGTCTTGTCTTGTCGTAACGTGTCCATATTCGTCCTTTTGAAAACAGTCGCTACGCGTACGTGTCTCTTTTCAGTAATGTTTTCGTCAAGAATGTTTAAGTTATGTTGTCAGTTGGATGTGGGATGTCCTGCCGGCCAACGGAAACATTGGGACGAGTGAGGAATGGTGGTTGCGTTTGCTCCATCAACAACTGAAGCAGAGAGGGGCAGATGTTCCTCTCCATGAGACTGAGAGCCACCGTTTTCAGGTCAGCCGATAACAGAATGTTCGTTCCATCATTGCAGGGTTTTAGCAGTTGATGAATGGGTGGTAGTTGGAATAGTTGAAGACAAAGAAAAAGTTGCAAAAAGTTGATTTGGATGACAGTTGAATTAACATAGCCTGTCAACAGTAGTTGAATTAATGGTAAAAGGTTATGAACACCAGTCACTAAGGCCTACCACACTGGATCTATCGACAGTGCCGTCTCCCAATGCAAAGAGATTGCTACTTTGGACTGTTGGCTTGAAACGTTATCGATAACGTTGCCAAATTCCCTTCAGTTTGCTGGCTGACCTGCTGGATGGAGCATCTAGCTCTACAAGGATTCTGTCTGCCTCCCCGTCTCTGAAGACATTGCACCATAGCCTGTTTCCCACGGACTGATTGACTCTTTTATGTTTTGTCTACGTCTTTCGGTCGATAAATGCTCTATATAAATAAAAATTACTTACTTACTTTAATATATATAAATGTAGGCTAACCGTTACATTAGGGGGGAAGTAGTGGGGCCCCCCAGGAGCTGATTTTGTACAAATTACCCAGGCAGATGCCTTGGTTTGCCTAATGGTAAACACGCCCCTGTTCCATGGTTAACGCGACAGTCGCGGGAAGTGAAACTCATCTAAATCTAAACCAACACTGGCGGTGTGAAAACGGTGGAAATGGCCAAAATGATACACAGTACAGACATCCCAAGTCTCCCGGAAGGTCCGGGTCTTTACCGTATCTCTATGTTGGTTCACGGATGTAATAAATATTATTTAAAATCTCCCGCTACTTGAGAGGATGTGGTACTATAAAATTCCAGCAGCGCAAGTGAGAGGCGGTGAGCTAGAGGTGCAGAGATAGAGAGAGAGAGAGGGAGAGAGTTCCCAAGTAGTAGGCTACTTGCAAGATACATACCTGTCTTTCTCATCATCTAATCACTTTGTTAGTAAAATCTTGCAGTGCTATTGGAAACAAATAAAGCAGTTCACCCAAAAGTGTGCTCATGCATTGTCAGGCCACACCATTGCAATGCTGGTTTTGCTTGGTAGAAATGTGTAGGCTACAAGACATTTCCTTACCGTTCCTGGTTTTTGAAGTTGCATCTGAAATGCATTCAGGAATATGGGCAAATAATGATACTAATTAGATAGAGGGTGCCCATGTTTGTATTTCGCCTAGGGCCCCAAAATGTCTAAACACGCCCCTTAAAGGGAGAGTAACTAGTGAGTGTCCCTTCCTTGTGCTCTAGCCTACTTTGTTATCAACATAAACACATTCTCTTCTTTTCACTGTTCTTCACGGTCTGAATTACAATAAACACATGAATTTCCCAGAAACCATGTGATCTGTTGTGTGGGCTCGGCCTATTTAAAGGAAGTAGGCATTCTCCTTCTTCTCTGAGAGACAGACTCAACTAAACAACATAAGGTAAGGAAGCCTTTGGCAAATTCCATGTAAGGTGAACCTTTTGGGCATGTACTGTAGGCTACCCTAAAATGACCACATAATTTTATGAAGTGAGCAATATTGAATATAGAAATATATTTATTATATGCAGGGGTGAAAGTAGTTGGAATTTCTTACCTGTACTACAAAAAAAAAAAAAAAAAAAGTTTCGATAGCTTGTTCTAATGCGCCTCTGTGTTATGTATGGCTCAAACAAGAAGATAAGTAGGCCGACAGAATTTCACACCTGAATAGTAGCAAACTGAACATTCTGTCTTTGAAAGACATTGTGAATTTATCCCTTTTTCTGACTTGAAAAAATGGGTAATAACATTTAGGCTAAAAGACATGATAAAATTCACTTTCTTTCAAGTAACACACTTGGGAAGCCCACAAACTGGGAAGTTTCAAATAGATAGAAGCTTTTAGAATATACATGCACAAAAATGTAAAACCACTTTTATCTATTCAGGACTTCCCAATTTGTGAACTTCAAATATGCATTATTTGACAGAAAGTGAATTTAGATGTTTTAAATGTTATTACCCATTTTTTCAAGTCAGAAAAGGGATAAATTCAATGCATTTCATGAGAATACTAGCCTAGAACTCTAGACGTACCCCTAGCGGTAGCAAATTTGAATTTGCACGGAGGATACGTCTAGAGGCCACTGATAGAAACCCGTTGTATTCTTCCTCTGGCGGCGGATAACCAATCACAGCGCGGTATGTGTACAGGAAATCGTAAGGCGGGCTTTGTACGATGACGACAGCCCTGCTCAAACCAGAGCAGAATCGTCTTTGGCTTTAGTTTTGGACGAATTGCACTTGTCATTTTCTTTGAAAGTGAAACAAGAAAGTGCACTGAAGTTTTTCGTTCTGAAAAAGATGTCTTTGCCGTGTTACCGACGGGCTACGGGAAAAGTTTTATATACCAGCTGGTACCACTGGCCGGAACACTAGCCTATTACGTGGAGAGGCAGTTTGAAAGACAACGCAATCACCCGCCCTCCAGTGAGGTACAGTCTATCAGTGGTCTTCAGACTATACATTCTTATGATATAGTCTGACGTGTCAGGCTATGAGAATACTGTACTGTATAAACTCTAAATCTCCTATCTTAATACAGTATAGCCTATCCAACAATAATGCTTGTCTTTATACAGAGGCTATGGGGTCTGGGGGTAGGCTAAGCATTTTCATGCAATTTCCTTCATTCTGATGCATTTTACCAGGTTGCTAAAGCAATTTATTCAATGACTTACCTAATTTGATTTTATTTCACACAAAAAGTAGTTTGCAAAGTACTATTGCCACATTACAATAGTACTGAAAATGGCAGGCCCACCTGTCGCCTGTGAGACACAAAACCTACTGTGTGTGTGTGTGTGTGTGTGTGTGAGTGACTGGCCTGGCTACCAGGTACAAAAATGTTTTTTTTTTTTTTTTATTAGTTTTTTTTACTTTTTATTTTATCATTAACTCCATTGTAGTTATGATTTTGAGCCTGTGTTTGAGTCTGAAATCAAGGCTACTTGGATATTTCAATATTCCATTTCTGCGCCGTGGTTGGACTGAACTTACCTCACTCACGTCAGGATGTAGCGCTAACGCGCGAACATCTGATGGTCGCCGATAGACGAGTTATTTCAGGAGCCAGAAATCCTTGAATCTAACTGGACAAACGGCTTGTCCATCAATTTAATTGACGTACACTTCAGCCAATCACATCGAAACAAACCGATGACGCTGGTTACGTTTGTTGGATTGGTTGGATTCAAAACAGTTGCTTCTTCGCTACGTCACACTCTCTACAGCAGCCAGCAGCCCTGATTGGTCCGGTTAGAGAATATTGGGCTTGAAATCGCTCTGAAGGCTTCAACATCAGATCGTTGCGCGGAAGTGCCTTACGAAAGTTACGTAGCGCATGATCTGACGTGAGTGAGGTAAGGACTGGAACCATTCGCGCTGAGGGATGTCTTGGTTCAGGTAGGCTAGAAATTAGATGGATGGACTCGAGTCGTAACGTTACAGACCTGACAGAACAACTGGCCCACCATCAGGCTTACCTGCAAACTTTCTAATACATAAACCAATGTCGTTGCATGACTTAATATTTTCATGTTTTATTGGAACACCTCTACCGGCAGCGCCCTTACGCACAATCAATTCAGTGAAGAAACGGTGATGGCGAGTGTTGCCTATGCCACCTTGGATATATTTGGGGACGATATAGGAATAAAAAATTGTTTATATCAGGGGGCAATAGGTAGCCTAGTTCAGGAGCTGCTCGCCACCTGAGTAGCTCAAAGAGTCACAGGAAATGTAAATGAATTTCATAACATAATCGCAAAATCTTGATATCTTCCCACTGCTTTATATGCTCTCTGATTAGACGTTATGTTGGTAGAGTGCACCAGATTTGGCTATAACTACAGAGAGGCAGATGTAGGCTAGCCTACATTATCAATGTGACAAGAGTAAGTTCGTGAATGACCTCTTGGCTACTTCTAAAAAGCAAAGCAGACGTCAGCTGAACCGAAATAGTCCCAGTGCCTAAAAACAACAGACCCAGAGAACTTAACGACCTGCGCCACAGTAATGAAATGTTTGAGAAAATTGTGCTAACCCAACTCCTCTCTGAAGTATCACATTCATTAGACCCCAACTCAGTTTGCTTACTGTGCCAAGAGGGGTGTCGAAGATGCACTTCTTACCCTGACCAACAATGTGTTTGAGCATCTTGAACAGCCATGGAGTCTGGTCAAAATTGTTTTCATTGATTTTAGCAGTGCTTTTAACACAATTCACCTTTGGCTAAGCCCCGCCCCCCATTGTTGACATTCCAGACTCCGACATTGCTTACTAAAGTTGCATAGGAATATAATGGGAAACAGTACGTCTGTCTGTAAAAATGAACAACTCGTGACTTTTGTGCAGACCTAACAATATGATTACAATATGCCTGTATAGGCGAAAGCCAGTATGACATCGAGGGATATGTTGCAAAATTAAAATCTGGCTTCGTTGAATGCCAGGAGATGGAAATTCACTGATGGCTAATGTTAGATTTAATAGCAATGCTTCGTTTCATTTGGATCAGGATGAAGTGATACTATCTTGTAACAAACAGGTGACAAATAAATGATTGAACAGTTAAGTAGCCTACATCGTAACATTAGTGTCTCTATATTTTAGTCAACATACGGTAAATAAATTATTTCCCTAACTGTTAAGGGCGAACTTGCTGCTGCTGTTAACCCACGTTAGCCCAGTTTAACTTAGGCTACAGTGCTACATGAAGTTCATGAACAACTCCGTTTGCTCTGTTGATCCTTGATCGCTCACACCTCCACTTTCACATGGAAAGCACAAGCCTAAGTCCCTTTTAACTGTTTCTACAATCACCATCACGTTTCTACCGAAGATCATTCATATTTATCCAGACGAATCTCCTCTCTCAACACTGAAAGTTAACAGTGATTAGCAAACTATGCTAGCGATATATAAGGGTCACGGCTGTGTTTGTTTTCTTTAAGTGACACGAATGTTATCTACAACGTTGACGTGTATTAAGCCCATTAAGTAGCCGTAATTGTGTATTTCACATTGAATGGACTGTGTGACTTAATCCACAGGCATGTTAGTTTGTCTTGTTATGGTTTAGTTGGAGCCGTCTTCTAGGGAAAGCCAAAAGGTGGGAGCCTGGAGCAATTAATTTAATTAAAATTCACGTAATTTACAAAGATCTGAACGAAATTGACATGGCATTCCTCACATCAGTGTTAAATCAATACAGTCCATATAATGTGACCATTCTTCTATATTTACATCTCTATAAATCTGAAGAAATACGGAGAAAATTCAAGGCTCCTAATGTAACTCTATGGGGCTTACGCCAGCGAATGTCGGACCCCTGCCGGACAATGAATCATTCTGAACTCCAATTGGTTTATCTGCGTTCGATGGGCGGGGCTTAGCCAAAGGTGAATTCAACCACATTTGATGGCAAGAAAGTTACTGCATTTAGGTGTCAATCCCAGACTGATACTGTGGATCAATGATTTTTTAACTGAACGCAGCCAACAAGTAAGATTTAACTCCCACGTCTCCCACTGAAAACCATTAACACTGGAGCACCACAAGGGTGCGTCATTTCACCACACTGTACACGAATGATTGCCAAGCATCCTCCTCAGCTCACACCTTTTTAAAGTATGCAGATGACACCGCACTGGTGGGCTTCTTACACCCAGATATTTTATCTGTTGAAGGTTTTGAAAGGGAGGTTCATGGTTTTATCAGGTGGTGCACAGACAACTTCTTACAGGTCAATGTTAAAAAGACAAAAGAAATGGTGATAGATTTTGGCAAGAAAGCAGTGTCCATCTCCCCATCCAAGATCAATGGCGAAGAGATAGAACGGGTGTCATCATACAAATACTTAGGAATTGAGATAGACAACAGAATGTCTTTTAATCTATGTGCACAGAACAAATGTAAAAAGTTGCAACAGAGGATGTTCTTTCTTAGGAAGCTCAAAGATTTTAGGCTAGACTGCAGCATTCTTCAATTATTTTACCAATCACTTTTACAAAGTATTTTATCATTTGGACTAGTCTGTGTCTTTGGTAGCATGCATGCACAGGACCACAAAAAACTGCAGCGCATCATCAAGTCAGCCAGCCGGTGTGGACCAGACATCTGCAGTAGAGCTATACAATGAGCTTATTTTAAGAAAGATAGATTCCAAATTTTGACTGACCCTACACATCCTCTCTACCCAAAGTTTCTAAGGAGCACCAGGTCAAATGACGGACTTCTGCAAAGAGCAATCAGGACATCAAGATATCCTAAATCATTTGTACCAACAGCGATCAGGCTATACGACAGCAAGCCAAAAGCACTAATTTCCTTGTATGCATTTTATTTATTTTATACAGCACCACCTATGGCTGTGCCCAAACATAGCCTAGGTGGCATAGGCAACACTCGGCATCACAGTTTCTTTACTGATTGATTGTGCAAAGAGCGAAGTGTTCCAACGGTGAACATAAATCACAACAACTTCATAGGCTTCTGTATTAGAAAGTTTGCAGGTTAGCCTGCAGGTGGGCCAGTAGTTCTGTCAGGTCTGTACGTCTTCAGCTGATTTGATAAGCATATCCATCTCATTTATAGCTAAGGCCTCTCTCTACAAAAGACAACTGGCGCTAGTCCAACCACGGCGCAGAAATAGAAAATTGAAATATTGACTCATTTTTACTTTGTGGTCAAATTCAACTACCACTCCCTCAAAAGCAATCATCAAACAACAATGAAATACACGAAAAGCACCAATTACCTATTACCTGAGTTGTCTGAAAAATTGAAAATTTATGTTTTGGACCCAATTTTCATCTTTTTCATGTGAATTCTAAAAATGTATCAAAGCACTGCAAAGTGCTACACGGACCCCTATCATACTATCATGGCCTAGATCATTTGTGGCTGCAGGGGGGCGGTAGACCACTAAAATAACAAAAGACATTTGGGGAGTTAAAGTAAGTTTGGTAACACTTTACTTGAACGACACCAGCTTGAACGACTGGCGACCTGTGGCCCTCACCCCCATCGTGAGTAAATGTTTTGAAAGGCTTGTGAAGAACATCATCTGTAAAATGATTCCACCTGCGCTTGACTGTCACCAGTTTGCCTACAGACAGAACAGATCAACTGATGATGCCATCACCAGCGCACTGCATACCTCCCTAACTCACCTGGAGAAAAAAGACACTTACGTAAGGATGCTGTTTGTGGACTACAGCTCGGCCTTTAACACCATTGTCCCCAGTATACTCGACGGCAAGCTCAAGAGTCTAGGCATGCACAGCGGCCTTTGCAGCTGGATACTGGACTTCCTCTCTGCACGAAAACAGGTGGTGAGAATGGGCTCCATCACATCGTCCTCTTTGACCATCAGCACAGGAGCTCCGCAAGGTTGTGTTCTGAGCCCTCTCCTCTACTCTCTGTATACGCATGACTGTGTGGCTATACACAACACCAACACCATCATCAAGTTTGCAGATGATACCACTGTTATCGGTCTAATCACAAACAATGATGAAACAGCCTACAGAAAAGAAATTGACAGCCTTATGCATTGGTGCAAAGAAAACAACCTGTCTCTGAATGTGTCCAAGACAAAGGAAATAATTATTAAATTTAGGCGGAAAGAACACCAGTTTGAAGACATTAACATCAATGGTGAGACAGTGGCGAGAGTGAGAGACTTCAAGTTCCTTGGCGTTACCATCTCAGAAGACCTCACCTGGGACAGTCACACTCACAACATTGTTAGAAAAGGCCAGCAACGTCTTTACCATCTTAGACGATTGAGAAAGTTTGGTATGCGACCCAAGATCCTGAAGTCTTTTTACAGAGGCACCATTGAGAGCATCCTGACAGGGACCATAATCGCATGGTATGGGAACTGCTCTCAATACAACAGGAAAGCACTTCAGAGAGTTGTGCGTACAGCACAGACCATATGCGGCTGTGACTTACCCTCCATACTGGAGCTATTTGAGGGAAGATGCATCAGGAAGGCAAAAAAATCTTGAATGATCCTAGTCATCCCAACCATGAACTATTTGAGCTATTACCATCTGGCAAACGGTATAGAAGTTTGAAAGCTCGCACTACCAGACTCCAAAGTAGCTTTTTTCACCAAGCTAATAGACTGCTGAACTCATGCTGAAGACAATAAGGCACTTTTTTGCACTGCACATACACAGACATACACACATACACACACACACACCTTTCATTTATTTATCTTTTTGAGGAGACAAAACACAAGAAGTTTTACTCTTTTTATAGGCTTCAAACCTATGATGAGAAGTAATAAAGATATCTTGAATCTTGATCTTGAATCTTGAAGGTACCTTCATAAGCATGACATGACACTGTCATATCTATGACATTATCATGTCATGAACCTGTCATAAATATTATTAACATGTCATAAAATGTTTATGACCACTGTCATGAAGTGTCAATTACACCTTGTCATGACAACTTGACATAACCAAAGTGACATTACCAGAAGTTGTCTTAGTTATGACAAGTTGACATTTATTTATTTATTTTTTTACGATGTCTTTGTTATGACATTAACTTGACATTAATCAGGATGACATTTAAAGAACTGGTCTTTGTCATGACAACTTGACATAATTTTTTTGTATTCATGGTGCATTATTAACTCATTGACTGCCAGCCGTTTTCAGAATAGAGAGTTCCATACTGCCAGAGGTTTTGGGGAATTTTGACTGTTTTTTAAAGAGCCACAGAATATTATGTGTTACGACTACATAAACAATGAAACTACCACAAGAAAGAGCAGACTCTCTTCTTTCACCAGAAAAAAAAGTTTGTTTCTACCCCTTTCCATTGCTTAGAAATCAGCAGGCGAACATAAGCTACTTTCTCCAAACACACCCGTCTTTTATCAAAAAAGGGAGAAAATTATCGTTTTGTTTGACAACGTTAGTGTCTTGGATGCGCGTTTTTTTCGGTCTATTAGCACGTCAAACATCGGGAAAATGTCTTCCTTTGATAAGACCACAAAAACAACAGTAACAGGGGGCTTTTGGTAATAAAATAGACATTGTTGTAACAAGGTAAATATATGCTATTTACAGGCTGTGACAGCGAAAACTCAGTGATCAACAACTGGCTCGCAAATTCTTACCTGACCCGGAACTGTGAGCTAGCTGGGCACTGAAACAAGTCACAACTGCTATTTCCGTTTGCTCAAGGTTGATCTCCTTCATCTCCCACGATTGGAACACTACTCGAACTACTATGGCAGTGACACATACTCTGATCGAGTGTGAACTGCCTAAATTTCTCCGATTTACGTCTGCACTTTGCTAGCGGCATATTTAGCCATGTCATTAGCTTTCTCTACTTCTCCCTTGGCCATACCTATGAATCTATGCTCATCTCACATCCAAAGTGACACACTGCCACCCTCAGGATCAATTTGGAACAACAATTTTCGACGGAGAATTCTGATATTTACAGACAAGGTTCCCTAGGTCTTTCTGCAGCCCTCCCCATTAAAAAACGCAGTTGACGTCTAAAGACGTCATTGGCAGTGAACGGCAGTATTTCAGTTGACGTCTAAAGACGTCATTGGCAGTCAATGAGTTAAGATTGCTTGGTCAGATAGTCCGGTGAGAGGATGTACTGGTTGTCCTGACACCATTATGCCACCTTCAGTGGAAAGGATAGACTGGCTGTCATGACACAGTTCTCATGAAGTGTCAGTGACAACTCAAATTGGTACCACTTTACTTGAGGTCATAATGAACACATTGTTAGACCTTCAGTGGAAACATTACATTTGTCAGTAAGCTATCATGAAGGATAGACTGGCTGTCATGACACAATTGTGACAGTGTAATGAGTACATCATTGGACCTCAAGTAAAGTGGTACCAATTTGAGTTGTCACTGACACTTCATGAGAGATAGAAATACTGTCATGACACCTTTAAGACATATTCATTACACTGTCACAACTTTGTCAAGACAGCCAGTCTATCGTTCATGACAGTTTACTGACAAATGTAACGTTTCCACTGAAGGTGGCATAATGGTGTCAGGACAACCAGTACTGTAACAATGAGGATTGTTAGGTTATGTTCCCAGAGGGAAGCATTAGTGTGAGACACCACATTAGAGAGTGCTAGGATGGCACATGTGTACTCTTGCTCTTATGTTTAATAAAGTTCCAAGTAAGCAATACATTGCTTTAACCGTCCATTCTGTATAGTTAGGAAACAGAACAGAATGAAACAAGTACACCCTCTCACCGGACTATCTGACCAAGCAATTAATAATGCACCATGAATACAAAAATTTTATGTCAAGTTGTCATGACAAAGACCAGTTCTTTTAATGTCATCCTGATTAATGTCAAATTGTCATAACAACGACAACTTCTGGTAATGTCACTTTGGTTATGTCAAGATGTCATAATGAAGACAACCCAGGCAATGTCAAGTTGTGATGACAAGGTGTAATTGAAACTTCATGACAGTGGTCATAAACATAGATATGACAGGGTCATGTCATGCTTATGAAGGTACCTTCAAGTAAAGTGTTACCGTAAGTTTTACCCCAATGCATTCCAGATTATTTTCTGGTAGGGCTATTTGTTGACTTTGAATATTATCTTTGACATAGATCAGGACCCCACCCCCTTTCCCTCTATCACGTCTATACACATTATACATATTATTTCGCCAGGTGCCAGTGCCAGGCTTAGTTTATTCTGGTTCAGTCAATTGTCACTCCAATCAGATCCTCATGTGTTAAAAATAAACTATACAACATTGCGTTAAATAGCAATGCATATCAGCATATTTTAGTGTCAAAATGCGTGGTTGCTATTTGTAATATGATTTTTCTAATTTAATGGAAATATCCGGAGAGAATCAACACGTAGCAATACTGTTTTATAGTGCCAAGCGCTATTGATAGCCACCTCAATCAATGGATTTCATGCAACGCAGACTGAGATAGCGAAACGGCAGCTAACGGTAACAGAATGGGGCATTTCAAAAGGAAAGCAAATAGATTAGGTTTTGTTTTTGACATGCCTCATTCAGTTAGTGTTAGCTGCCGTTTCGCAAACTCGGTCAAAAACTCTTTGTCATTGAAGTGCCTTTCAATAGCGCTTAGCAGTATAAAACAGCAGCCCTACGTGTTGATTCACTCCGGTACGTGTTGATTCACTTTAAGCTACTTTTCAGTTACCTCACTCACGTAAGATGATGCGCTACGTAACTTTCGTAAGGCACTTCCGCGCATCGATCTGATCTTGAAGCCCTTCAGAGCGATTTCAAGCCCAATATTTTCTAACCGAACCAATCAGGGCTGCTGGCTGCTGTAGAGGGTGTGACGTAGCGAAGAAGCAACTGTTTTGAATCCAACCAATCCAACAAACTTAACCAGCGTCATCGGTTTGTTTCAATGTGATGGGCTGAAGTGTACGTCAATAAAATTGATGGACAAGCCGTTTGTCCAGTTAGATTCAGGAATTTCTGGCTTCTGAAATAACTCGTCTATCAGTGACCATCAGATGTTCGCGCGTTAGCGCTACATCTGACGTGAGTGAGGTAAACTTTTCAGGCCTGTAAAATCCATTTACAGATTCCATTATATTGTTTTCTTTCAGAGCAAGAAGGCAGTATAAAACACCTCTATAGTCAGGTAAATAGAGAGTGCACCTGATAAAGAAGAGAAGATGACTGGAGAAAGAGAGCCAGTCCATGAAGGCCAGAATGGACAGCATGGCGACTCTACAGACAGTGAAGGCTCCTGCAATACAGACAGTGAAGGTGCCTGCAATACCAAACTCCCAGAGGAACAGCCAAGCAGTGCAGCAGATTTGATTGGTGAGTAAAATGATTCAATTCAAGTTAAGAGTCAGTTTCTGGAAGAATGCAGTTTTTTTTCATTGATCTCAATGAAAAACATATCACAGATACCTACTATATATGGGATAAATAGTTAAAAATATCAATTTAAATATTTTGGACCTTTCCTAAAATAAACTAGGGACTCTTGAAATGAGTCATGGCAAAGGTGGAAATTTGTCAGTTTCTGTCATTCGGATGGTGATACAAACCCTCTTCATTTTCCTTTCAGATTTTGAACACTAGTAGATGCATGCCTTTAAATGACAAAACAGTATTTTTAAACATTGAGAAAGTTTCTAACAAAAGTTTTTTGCCTTCAAATATCTCACTATGCCTTAATCTTACCATCCTGAAATTTTGCCACGTAAAAGATGGGTAAATAAACTTTTGAGTAATGATGTCACTTCTGCGGCAAATTGAAGGCACTGTCCTTAAGGGCCTCTTCAAAATTGGACCTTTTACATTTTGTTACCATTTTAGTGTGCCTCTCACAGTTCATATGACACTCAAAACCTGACATATATCTACAGTTTGGAACCTCCTCTTTTAGAATGTGAATGAAAATATGGGAAGGAGTTGGTTATGTTAAGTTAGAGGCAATTATTTTAGGTAAATATGAAATGAAGTGCCATTTTAGATGCTCATAGCATGAGTCTTAGAGAAACTGACTCTTAAATCAAAATTGAATGGACAGACCAACCACGAGACCATAGGAACCACCAGGCAGGATTTTAGACATAGCTCGTCTCTTGCAAACTTACAAAACACAACTAACAGATATATATGAAAGAGTTATATGTAAGTTATTTTTAGTTAATTGTGGCATTTATGCCGCAGATATTTATGTTTGTTTGGAACAGTAAAAAAAATAGAAATCACATTGAATCACGGATTGCAAGGGGTAGGTTTCGATGTAAGGGGTTGAAGTAAGATGACAGATAAATGTTTTGTCAAATTATATGCAAGCTTTTTGATGACGTCCAGTCTTCTGAAACAAATCTCTTCAGATGGAGTAGCCTGCTTGCAGCTGCGAATCATCCGACGTGAGTGAGGTTATTGTTTTGGGGCCTCTCACTGCGTGTGCAAACACGTAACCTTGCTCAATCATAAAGACATAAGCACGTTAGGACGTCCTGTTTTGAAATATATTTGGTTAAGGCTAGCAAAATTTGCAAAAAGTGCTGAAAGAGAGGAGGTTTCTTTTGGCAAATATGAAATTGACGTTGAAATTTGAGCATTATATCTTTGTGTGCAATCAGTTAAAAAAAAGTAAAAACAATTTTTATTATGTTGACATGTATCTAATCTATTTGTAGTCTATATCTTTTATGCAGTTAGTAAATGGCATTTCATGGTTTTAAAGCAAAATGCATCAATCACATACAGGTATAAGCGGCACCATCATGCGAACAAATGAAGAAAAAAAAAAAAAATCCAGCAATATTGAAGCCCTGTTTAAGGCACCTGAATTTCATGAATATGACAGATGGCAAGCTTAGAAGAAATAGAAAAATACAGTTCCTATCCAGCTTTATTTGTCTTTTTAGTTCCCGAATGTTCAAAATACCATGTAAAACATGACAGAAATTGTATTTCGCTACGATAGTTGTTTTTAACATTCACAGACACCACTAACCAGTTGGTGAGCAGTAGGCCTACATGTTTTAAAGTAAAAGTTTAAGGTTGTTTTAAGGACATTATTGGACATGCACAGAAGCAGGCCATTCTGAAGCGGAAAATGGGGGATTCTAAATAAGCCAAATATCCGAGACAGGACCAATCCAGAGGTGGAAAAAGTACATATTACAAACCCCTCTCTCACTCTGGGCATGTAACAACAAATATAAAAGAAAATAACGTAAATAATGAACAACAACAGAGTTTAACTGACACGAATCAAACGGTTTATTGATGATAAATAAATAAAGGGCTTTAACCGGGGAAAAGGTGAAGGGGATTGACAAGACAAGGCAAGACAATACAACATAAAATGACGAACAAACAAAGAGACGAACCACTACACAAAACACGTTCCCGAAGGGAATAACGTTAACGTCAATAAATGCCAACACACCGGCTCACGCTGACTACCGTCAGTAATAATGGGCAGCCTACACCTATTCAGCGTGACCTGCCCGAGCTAGCACACTGGCACCCAGCCAGCAGAAGAAAGCACACAAACACCTGACCTTAGCCACACGCCAAGCTCATAGTAACATCGCATCAGCGATCACACCGTAACACGGCCAAATTACTTAACACACGTAACAGTACACAGACAAAGAAAGAGGGACAAAGAGACAGACACGTCTCAACCAAAACTCACAAACAGTAATGGCCCACCGGCGGCGTCCATAAGTCCAAACAAACTTTTAAAAACAATAAACTTCCGGGGAAGAGACAGGTAATTGGCAAGGGGCGGGGCCCTAATACGGATGGATAGAGGTGCCAAAAGACACCCAAATACGACACTCATAACAGTACAGAAAAATTGTAACTAAGTAAAAGTATTTTTACTTTGCTTAAAGGTGCTATGTGGAATTCCTGTCAAAAAATCATATACCATACTCCACACTCAAGGGGGTGGTGTTCAGCATAAACCAGAGCCATAGCCTGTAGAGTTTGAGGCTCTTCACAAAGTATTTTTTCTACCCTATCCAAAAATTAAAAGCTTCCACCATAATTTACAAAGATGGGTAACATGCAACTATATCAAGAAGCTTGATCTGTGCAAGAGCCCATGAAAATAATCGCCTTTAGCGAAAAGCGCGGCTGTAACACAGACTAACGTTAACTAAGTTCAACATATTGACAGGGGACAATGCATCGGCAACACCGAAAAGAAGGCTTCTCCTTTGGAAGAGCCTAACGTTAGTGCGTGATAAGAGTTATCGTTTGACTCGGGACATGCAGGTCAGCAGTAAGCACCCTGCCCGCTTCATACACACCATTCCAAGAACGATGAGCGATGCACATGTGTTTTCCTTTACTAACGAATTTGTGATCGAGATATTCCTTACCTACACCTCGATTAAATCAATTGAATGTCCACTATTATTTAGGTGTGCAAATTAATGTTACCAGAGTTGGTCGATATTTTAGATCATATTGATATTTGAGCCAACTAACGTTAACGTTAGCTAGTTGGCCGCCACTGCACCCACTGACAATACATTTGGCTCGGGCTACTAACAGCTTGATTGCTTTTGACAGGGTCTACTTTACATTTACAGATCAGTTTCGTTAACACAAGCCCCTGTGTTAGCAAACATCAGCTTGGCATACCGCTACATTTAACCATAGGACGTAAAGTTGTAACGTTACGGGCTCTGCTATCTATCTAACATAACTTTTGACATGGGCAGTGCCTAATGTTAGTCTTTTTACCTGTCCAGACGAAACATTGCAGTTCCACCATCAATCTTCCTTTAGCCTACTTCCTCCAGCTGCCATGAATGGTTTTCAAACTATGTCGATGGTTTAATTCCAGTTTAATCGGTTCTTATCACTTTTCAATGAGTGTGTTGCTGGCTCCCATAACTTGTGGTGGTGGTGGGGTTGACGTTAGTTTCAGCTAATCCAGTACAGCTCAATCCTTGTACGCTCTACTTCCCATTCTGATGGAAACGTGGGACTTTGTATCTTCCCTAGAATTGACAGCTACTCCAGAAAATGTGTAATAGCCATAAACATGTACATTAACAGGGCATAAATGGACTCTGACAGATTAATTTCAACTACAAGCCAAGTGCTACTAATCCACAGGCGATTTCTTCGTCAACAATCGGAGGTTTGCGAGCTGTGACAGGCCTGTTAGTCGCTAGCGATTACTAGTGGCAAAATTGGTATTACAATACAAATAAATACACCCTTTAAAGGTGTATTGTGTAAGAATTGAAGTTTGAAATATGAAAAAATAAACAAAATGCAACAGGAGAATGTGAAGAAACAAATGCAGTCATCACACAAAAAATACGACCATGTACTCAGCTGCTGAGATATCAACCCAATGTAGCGCCCCCTAGTTGGCCCTGGCTATCTGGTGGAGTGCGCTCCCCGAATTCCTGTGTGCGAGAGATCTCTCTCTCTAAGTAGTCAACTATGCTAGTTTAGGTAATAAACACTCACTTAGAATGTCACTCTTAAGGCTAATCAACATACACTAATCATAACACTAGGTTACCTTTAATACCCCTTTAACCTATTGTAATTACCAAAATAAGGAATAAACCATGTAATAAAGTCTCTTTCTAACTTATCTTAGCAACTTAGCATCAATCATGTACTTAGAAGTCAGTTTTAACCTTTTCAGAAATATCACATAAGTTAGGCCTACCCTTTAAACCTCTAAACTCAGGCATTACCTTATCACTCAATGAATAACACAAATGAAATATGCACATAAGCACCAAAGATAAAGTTCAACTATTTACTTGAAAATAGGTTATGCACATTCAAGCAATATGCTTGTAAACACAAAAATATTCTCTTTTCTTTTCAGTTCAGTTCAATGTCAAAATATAGTTCAGTTCACTTTCAATATAAAGTTCTTTTCTGTTTCAATAGCAATTCAACTCAAAAGTATTCACTCTTTAGTGATATCAAAAGATAAACCCTCTAGGCTAAACCTAAGCCGGCAGTTTATAAACCTAAACTGTAAATTCAAATAAAAAGGGGTACCCAACCAAAGTGAAAGTAGCAAAGTCAAGTCTTGTAGTCAGACGGTGCAGGCCTGTAGCGTGGCTAGCGAGCGTTGAGACCTTAAACAACATGGCCGCTTCACGCCTATGGCGCATGAAATAAAAACTCACTGCTCCTGGTGCTTTCGTCGTCGCGTTCTCCCACTCGGTAGCCTCGCAGCGCTGGCGGTGCTCAGGGAAACACGTCGTCGTCACAGCCAAACGATAAACACTTGAGGATAGGAATCCATCGGTCTGAACACTTCAAGTATAGCCGGGCAGGTTACTCGCTTGCACAGTCCATGGTGAACTCCAACAAGTCCAGTCGGGTTGACTAGCACTCACGATATCCTCGTGGAAAACTTTTAGGCTATGTTCAGATTGCACTCCAAATCTGATTTTTTGCATATCGGATCAACATCTTATCTCTCTATCGACCGCGTTCACACTGCTTGTCATATCGGATCTCCATGTCCGCTAATCACCTACCATATCCACGTGGGTTACTATGGTACCCTAACGCATCATGCCCACAAATAATAAACAAAACCGCAGAGGGCTGAATGTTGGTTGTTTCTCTCTCAGATGGTTAAGTGGGGCCGTAGCACACAGCTACAAGTAACAAGGAAGTGTCAGAGATGGAAGAATAGCGTTACTCATCTTTATTTCAGTGCATCAATGCAGTCCAGCACAGCTGTTAGTTGCCTTTCTGATGCGTGGTTGAAAACTTTCACTGACGTTGCTTTCCACACGCGAGGTAAACCTTGCTTTACACACGCAAGGTAAACTCCAACTTGCGGCAAATCCATAACGCGCACTGACACGTTGTTATAGCAAACGATACTGTTTTTTAAAAGGAGAATTAACATTGATCTCTCACTTCCGTCCATCTGCATTCCACGTGTTGATGTTTGTGTCACGTGACAAATGACGCAAGTGACACGGTGAAATCTTATCCCATGTGGAAAAGCTGTTCAGATCGCAGCATATCCGATATGAATCGCAATTGACACCACGTGGGTATGTAGGGCGTAACAGATTCGGAAAAATCGGAATTCATGTGGTTTTCTGCTGTTCAGACCACCCGAAATCAATTCTAGATACAATCTGGATATGAAAAAATCGGATTTGGGATGCCAATCTGAACGAGGCCTTAGTCAAAGTAATTCCTTTTAAACTCCTTTAACACTATGCTCAGGCAAAATGTCCATAAGCAACTCACTGCCCGTTTATCACTCAACATTTACCATTACATACATAAACTTAGCGTTTTGCCAACTTTACAGTTCACTGGTGTCACAGCATTCTGCTTACTCATCTCTCGTTCTTCTAGCATGTTCTTCTTCTCACCACTACTTCCTGTCTCATCTCGACCTTCAACCCCAAACTCTGATTGGCTTACAAACAGGAAGGTGTAAATTCACAAACTTAATAATTCTTTTTTCACATATACATTGTTTTAACATTTTCAACATATTAATATTCACCTTTTAGAAGTAAATAAACAAAATAAAAATGAAACCAAAAGTATAGCTTAGGAATTCAATAACCCAAAAATCCCACAGGGCTACACCAAATTAGCATGCTAAAAATTAGCCACGGCCCTGATGCCTATTTATTTGTATTGTAATACCAATTTTGCCACTAGTAATCGCTAGCGACCAACAGGCCTGTCACAGCTCGCAAACCTCCGATTGTTGACGAAGAAATCGCCTGTGGTTTAGTAGCACTTGGCTTGTAGTTGAAATTAATCTGTCAGAGTCCATTTATGCCCTGTTAATGTACATGTTTATGGCTATTACGCATTTTCTGGAGTAGCTGTCAATTCTAGGGAAGATACAAAGTCCCACGTTTCCATCAGAATGGGAAGTAGAAGGAGCGTACAAGGATTGAGCTGTACTGGATTAGCTGAAACTAACGTCAACCCCACCACCACCACAAGTTATGGGAGCCAGGAACACACTCATTGAAAAGTGAAGATAAGAACCGATTAAACTGGAATTAAACCATCGACATAGTTTGAAAACCATTCATGGCAGCTGGAGCAAGTAGGCTAAAGGAAGATTGATGGTGGAACTGCAATGTTTCGTCTGGACAGGTAAAAAGACTAACATTAGGCTACCACTGCCCATGTCAAAAGTTATGTTAGATAGATAGCAGAGCCCGTAACGTTACAACTTTACGTCCTATGGTTAAATGTAGCGGTATGCCAAGCTGATGTTTGCCAACACAGGGGCTTGTGTTAACGAAATTGATCTGTAAACGTAAAGTAGACCCTGTCAAAAGCAATCAAGCTGTTAACGTTAGTAGCCCGACTCTTGTCAGTGGGTGCAGTGGCGGCCAACTAGCTAACGTTAACGTTAGTTGGCTCAAATATCAATATGACCTAAATAATAGTGGGCATTCAATTGATTCAATCGAGGTGTAGGTAAGGAATATCTCGATCACAAATTCGTTAGTAAAGGAAAACACATGTGCATCGCTCATCGTTCTTGGAATGGTATGAAGCGGGCAGGGTGCTTACTGCTGACCTGCATGTCCCGAGTTAAACGATAACTCTTATCACGCACTAACGTTGGCTCTTCCAAAGGAGAAGCCTTCGTTTCGGTGTTGTCGATGCATTGTCCCCTGTCAATATGTTGAACTTAGTTAACGTTAGTCTGTGTTACAGGCGCGCTTTTCGCTAAAGGCGATTATTTTCATGGGCTCTTGCACAAATCAAGCTTCTTGATATAGTTGCATGTTACCCATCTTTGTAAATTATGGTGGAAGCTTTTAATTTTTGGATAGGCTAGAAAAAATACTTTGTGAAGAGCCTCAAACTCTACAGGCTATGGCTCTGGTTTATGCTGAACACCACCCCCTTGAGTGTGGAGTATGGTATATGATTTTTTGACAGGAATTCCACATAGCACCTTTAATGTAAATACTGATTACTGGTAGACGGGTGGATGATACCATTTTGCCATATTAAGAAAGGTGATTGAATGTCAAAGGTGTTTTTTGGGGGTTTGAGTTTTCTTTTCTGTGGGCATTGTGGGGTTTCCTCTGTACTAATATTCATGCACTGACATTATGGTTAATACAAAATCAACTTGACTCGCCGTGTTCCGTGCCTTGCCTACCCTGGGAATTCACAGTCCTGATTTCCCCTAATCCCTTTTAGAAGGGCATCAGGCCTGCTAGTGAAAGCGTCCCCTCCTCTCTCTCCTCTCTCCATTGAAATGATCATAGGTGCAAATCTGCTTGAAATAATATTAATTTACATGATGAGAGATCAAAAAGCCATCTAGATGTTTGGACCACAGATAGTATCAGTTCAGATGAACAAATTCAGGCAAATTTCAACTATTTTAATTGATGCCGCACAGAATTTCAGGATGGCAAGATTAAGTCGCAGCGAGATATTTGAAGACGTAATACAGAATTTTCAGTAGGTCTACCTCACAATCATCCCTAAATTTTTGGAAGTCCTAACTTTTTATAGGAACGATTTAAACATACTGCTGTTTTGTCCTTTTTAGACCTGTATCTACTTTTATTAAAAACTTGAAAGGAAAAGGAAGGGGGTTTGTATCACCACCTGTATGATTCTTACAGAAACTTCCTCTTAACTGGCCAACTTGGGCAAACACAAAGACTTGGCTTCCTACCGCTCTCACTTGACTAGATGTTTTCTTTTCACAGTGACCCCTTTCATGGCTTTCTTCTCATGGATGATGTACTGGTTCATATCCTTGATGACATGGATGATAGTTGACACATCGTCAGTAAACTCATCAGGTTAGTGTTTGTAAATAACCACCTAAAGGGTTTATTATTTTAGGTGAATTTATCTGATTAATATTTCAGGTATTTTATTTTTGGACATTAATATTCTGTTTTCTTATAGTATGCATTTTGTAAGGTAAAGAGGCTTTATGCCATCCTATGCATTTAAGACAGAAAGGAAGCTGTATTTTGATAAGGCCATAAGGTGGCGCTCTGTTTTATGTTACGTTTGCCAGTGGTAATCGTCAGTAAGGCTACAGCGCCCATGAGAGAAGGTCATATTGCTTAGCCTGTGCATATAGTTTCAGTTTAATGGACCCGTAATGAGCCACAAGCTCTTACGGTGGTCGGAGTTTATAAGAGATAGTAGTTTTGCAGGAATTTACATGTACTGCCATGTTCAAAGAGCAAATAAAACAGTAAACTTCACCAGCAGTCAAGATCATTGCCGTCACAAATTACGGGGACCAGTACAGTAAGAGCTTCACCTCTCCAGCTAACCTGCTAAGAAGATTCCAACGGAGGAAAAAGGACAACTTCTACGGACGGAAAGGAACACAACTTCGAAGGAAAAGTACAAGAACAGCGGTTAGTTGAAGACGGCGTGGTGGTTACAACGAAAACGAAAGGAAAAAAGCTAACGAAAATGGAAGGAGACGGTGCTAATCTACAAAGCATGGATAAGGAGGAGCAGATTGCTACACTTCGAAAGGTAATAGAGGAGTGCAAGGAAATGCTTCATAAAGACACAGAAAACGGTGCTGTCAGGCAACAACTAAAAGAGACTTTGCAAAATAATGAGAAAATGCTTGCTGAACTGATAAAGGATGATGAAAATGGCGAATTAGCTAGACGCTCAGAGCGCGCGAGAATTCCCACTGAAAAAATGCTAGCTTACTCTAGAGAAGAACAGAGCAAAAGGGAAAAGAAACTCGCTAGCCTTTATGAACAGTGGAAAGCCCTATCTCGTGGGACAAGACAAGAACTGAAATATGAGCTAACTGAAAAGCACCTAGCGTCCCTTGCAGACGAACTAGAGAAAAAGAAAATGGACATTTTGAAACTGTTTGATGAACTGAGAGTGCGTAGCACACCAGACACAGAGCTAAGGCGTAAAGTTGATGCTTGTGTAGCAGTAACCAGTGATATAATGAAAATCATAAATGAAAGACTGACAGGCATAAATGGCGAATATGACGCAGAATTTGAAGGACAGCGCCTGCGTGAGCTACTTGAACCAGATTATGCCCGATCCATTTATGGCTCTGTTTCCGAACTCAGTCGTCACTCCAAGCACTCAAGTGTTGCAGCCAAGCGAGCTGAAGCGGCAGCAGATTTAGCCGCGAAGGAAGCTGAATTTAAGGTGTTGTTGGAAGAAAAGAAACAAAAGGAGAAGATAAGAGCCCTGGAGGAGGAACACCGAAAGGAATCAGAAAAACATAAGGCAGAATTAGAAAAGCATAAAGCAGAATTAGAACACTTGCAAGCTGAAAGAGACTTAAAGGCTGCTCAGGCTAGATTTGAAGCCTATGACAGAGAAGTCAAAGAGGAGTCTGACGCTCAGTCCTTCCAGTCCTTCCGCGATCCCCTGCCACTCAACCACAGGCCCCCTCCTGCTCCGATACAGTCTTACCAAGTTGCTCCATCTTCTTCCATCGATGTCACCTGCCTAGCACAAGCTGTTCAGGACAGCATTGCATCAATAGACTGTCAATGCCAGAGCCCACTGTGTTTAATGGTAATCCAATTGATTTTATTGAATGGAAAGCCTCATTTATGGCACTCATAGATAGAAAGAATATTGCCACTGCTGATAAGCTGCACTACCTCAAGCGATATGTAGGTGGCTCAGCTCAGAAGTGTTTAGAAGGGACTTTCTATCGCAGTGATGATGCAGCGTACAGTGATGCTTGGAACAAGCTCAATCAAAGGTATGGTCAGCCATTTATCATCCAAAAGGCCTTCAGAGAAAAGCTAACCAATTGGCCCAAAATCCTAGGAAAGGATGCTGAAGGACTGAGGAATTTCTCTGATTTCTTAAATGCGTGTCTGCAGGCTATGCCTCACGTAAAGGGTTTAAATATCTTAAATGATTGTGAAGAAAATCAGAAGTTGATAAGGAAACTGCCTGAATGGTTAGCCTCACGGTGGAATCGTCAAGTGACTGTTCGCCTCACAGAAGGAAAAGATTTCCCCAGCTTTAAAGAATTTGCCAAGTTCATGTCCATGGAGGCGGAAACCGCGTGCAACCCAGTCACTTCCCTCTTCGCTCTCCATTCAGCTGAATCCTGCAACGACAAGGTGAACACAAGAGTAATCAAAAGAAACAAGGCCAGTGTCTTTAACACTCAAACAGTGGTGGACAGTAATCAACAACAGACACAAACAAAAGACAAGGTCAAGACCCCATGCATGTTATGTCAGGATAATAATCACCAGCTTTGCAAATGCCCAGACTTCCTGAAACAGACACTTGAATATAGGAGGACATATGTCAAAGACAACAAACTGTGTTATGGCTGCTTAAAACCTGGTCATGGTGCGAAGGAGTGCCGATTCCGTCACACATGTGGTGCGTGCAAAGGCCGACATCCTACTTGTCTCCACGACGACAGCTACGGAAAAGGTGAAAGGAATGTAAAGGAAAACAAAGAAAACACCGCACAGCACAGTGAAACGGAACCGACAACTGCCATGTCCCTCAATGTCACCAGCCAAGGTCAGTCAGCAAACACCTCCATGATAGTGCCGGTCTGGGTCTCCAACGAAAAGGATCCATCCAGAGAGAAACTTGTGTATGCCCTGCTGGATACACAAAGCGACACAACATTCATTGAAAAAGAAGTAAGTGATGAACTGCAACTACCCACCTATCCTGTAAAGTTAAAACTCACTACCATGATGGGAGAGAACATGGTCATGCAAAGTGAAAGAGCATCAGGTCTGCGTGTGAGAGGTTTCAATTCCAGTGTGCACATTAGCTTGCCCCCTGCTTACACCAAAGACTGTATACCTGTGAACAGGGAGCATATTCCAACACACGAGACGGCCAAAAGATGGCGCCATCTCACTACAATTGCAGATCAGATACCGCCATTACTTAGCTGTGAAGTGGGGCTACTGATAGGCTACAATTGTCCAAGGTCACTCGTGCCCAGACAAGTCATAACAGGAAAGGATGAGGAACCGTTTGCTGTTCTTACAGACTTAGGGTGGACTATTGTTGGCTGTTCAGCTCCTCACTCTGACTCATTGTCAACCAGTCACTGCCACAGAGTTACTGTAAAGGAGCAACCTGCAGTGACTCCTTTGGATGCACTCAGAATTCTAGAGACTGACTTTAAAGACACACAAGGGAATGACAAAACAGTCTCTCAGGAGGATTTGATCTTTCTTGATAAGTTAAAGGAAAACATAAAGAAAAACGATCATGGACATTATGAAATGCCCCTCCCATTCAAAGAAAGGCCATGCTTACCTGACAACAAGCAGCTTGCTGTTGTGAGGCTCGGTCACCTGGAAAAGAAATTCACAGCAAATGAAAGGTACAAGAATGACTATGTAAAATACATGAAAGACATCATTGACAGGGGTGATGTTGAAAAGGTATGCACTGATGGCACAGAGGGTGAAAGGTGGTACATACCCCACCACGGTGTTTATAAAAAGCCCAACAGGCTTAGAGTAGTATTCGACTGCTCAGCGAAGTACAAGGGAACCAGTCTCAATGAACACCTTTTGTCAGGCCCAGACATGATTAACAGTCTGACTGGTGTACTTATTCGTTTACGGCAGCATCGCATTGCTTTGATGTGTGACATAGAAAAGATGTTCCATCAATTTCATGTCTCAGAGAATGACCGTGACTACCTACGCTTCCTGTGGTGGGAGAACGGTGACACCAGCTTGCCTGCTCACGAGTTCAGGATGAAAGTACATCTTTTTGGAGCCGTATCTTCACCAGGATGTGCGAACTATGGATTAAAACAGCTTGCCAAAGAACACAGTCACACACACCCATTAGGGTCACAGTTTTATGTTGACGATGGGGTAGCTAGTTTTGAGTCTGAAGAAAAGGCCATCTGTCTAGCAAAGGAGGCACGTGAACTTTGTGCAAAAGGAGGTCTACGTCTGCACAAGTTTGTGTCAAACAACCACACTGTTCTGCAGAGCATCCCAGCTACAGAACACGCCACAGACATCAAAGCAAAGAGTCTCACGTTCAACGATGCAGCTTTAGAAAGAGCACTGGGAATACACTGGAACATTGAGAATGACTGTTTCACGTTCAAAGTGACACCCAAAGACCAACCAGCAACAAGGCGTGGCATCTTGTCATCTGTCGCCTCCGTGTACGACCCACTGGGGTTCATAGCGCCCTATCTCCTCAGCGGGAAGAAAGTTCTCCAGGAAATGTGCCACCATGGAACCGGATGGGACGATCCAATTCCAGAGGGGTTAAAGTCACGGTGGGAGAAATGGCAAGATGACCTAGTGAAACTGGAAGGAATACACATAGCCCGCTGCTATCAACCAGCTGGCTTTGGAAAGGTAATCAAAGCAGAATTACACCACTTCTCAGATGCCAGTACTACTGGTTATGGACAATGCACTTATCTGAGACTGATGAATGAGAAAGGGGACATTCACTGCAGTCTTCTCCTGGGAAAGGCACGTGTCTCACCATTAAAGGTAACAACTATACCCAGGTTAGAACTCACTGCAGCTGTTGTCTCAGTCACAGTCAGTAATATGCTGAAAGAAGAATTAGGCTACTCTGATGTAGAGGAATTCTATTGGACGGACTCAAAGGTGGTCTTAGGCTATGTTAATAATGATGCCCGCCGTTTTCACACCTTTGTAGCTAATAGGGTGCACAAAATCCATCAAGCCTCAGACCCCAAACAGTGGTTTTACATACCCACTGCTGACAACTCAGCCGACTGTGCTTCAAGGGGGGCGACAGTGGACGAGTTGCTTTCCTCAGATTGGTTCACTGGCCCTAGCTTCCTGTGGGAAAAGGAAATAGAAATGCCAGAGGTGCCATTAGAGTTACCTGTTGGTGACCCGGAAGTTAGAAAGGCCCAGACTTTTCAGACAGAGACCTCAGAACAGACAGACTCTGTAAGTTCTCATCTCAGTCTCAGGCTGTTAGGGCAGTAGCATGTCTCATGCGGCGTGCGAGAAAAGACAAGTCAAGTGCCCTCTCTACTGTGAGTGAAAGACAAAGTGCAGAGCGACTCATCATCAAACAGCTGCAGAACCAAGCATACAGAGAAGAGATCAACTTACTGAGCAATGGACATCAGCTACCAAGGCATAACAAGCTGTATTCACTTGATGTTTTCCTGGATACAGAGGGTGTGCTCAAGGTGGGAGGTAGGCTCAGCCGCTCATCTTTCCCTACTCCATTCAAACACCCCACTATCTTGCCTAAAGGACAGCACATAACCAGACTCATCATTGCCCATTTTCATGAAAGAGTGAAGCATTAGGGTAAAGGCTTCACAATCAACGAGATCAGGTCTAATGGCTATTGGATCTGTGGATTGAGCAGAGCAGTCGCAACATGCATCAGACAGTGTGTCACTTGTCGACGGCTGAGAAGGCCCGTCGAAGGCCAAAGAATGAGTGACCTTCCAGTGGAACGAACAGAACCCTCGCCGTCGTTCACGTACTCAGGGCTGCCAACTTTTCAAAAAACCTTGGAGTGAGATTTTTTTTTTTTTTGGGTGGGGGCACCATTTTTCCGGCACACGCTAAACCGAAGGAGGAGGGTGCAGTGGTAGGCCCGTGTGAGAAATTTGTAGCTGATTTTCAATGATCCCGTCATTGTGGTGTTTTTGGGACCATCCTGCGGGGGATGCACAATACAATCAAATGGGGGGCTGGGGACCTGCCCTGGGAAATTTTCCATTCCGTTGATGTGATTTCCTGCAATCTGGTGGATTTTGGGGTGGCTTGCTGGTGATATGCATTACCTAAATTACATGTGATTGAGATTCATAATTTCTGTGTACTGTTTTGCTAGGCCTTCACAAGTAAATCAGTAAAGCTGAGCACTCAGCTTGTGATCAACAAATAAGGGTGCTTAAACAAAAGGCTACAGTATTGAAAATGCTCTCATAATTAGAATAGTGTATTAAAATATGTTCCTGTTTGTGCCAGGCCCCTAGAATTATCCTGACATCCCTCTACTGAGCAAGGTCTGTAGGTCCTGACATGGTCTAATTTGTTGGATAATTGGCTGTAATTTGTTGCATTAGGCTACATACAGTAATTGTAGTCCATCTTAAATTTATCAGGATGTAGTATATTCTCTGGTGCTATTTCATCAGGCAATACTGGGGTCCCCTACAGATAGACTAGCTCAGGAGCAAGAGCAGCTCCCTACCTAACAGAAGCTTTTTAAAGGGTCTAATGTAAAATAGGCTTATCATAATACCAAAATGGGAAACCTGTGAAATGTCTATTACAACAAACTGAATGACATCCTGCCCTGTCTGGTACCAAATCATTCTCTCCCAGATTTGCTGTTCTCTGATGAGAGTTAATGTGAATACCCCAGATATCACTGGAAAGTAGCCTAGTCCTAAAGGGAAAATATTTTTCCCCACAAATCTAGATACAGTAGCAGTTTAGAAGAGCAATCTGTGTAACATGGTAAAGGATGTAACAGGACATCGATAAAATAATAAAGTAGCCTAGAGCATCTTATTGCCACGTTTGATTTTGTCAAAGTAGCCTAATGGAGGAAAAAAGGTGGACCTCATATCAGATGAAATAGCCAATCTTGCAGAATGAAGGCTATCAAAAAATGTATTGTGGATTATTGTAGCCCACATTCACTGATATTTGTTCAGTAATGTTGTTAACCTTACTGCCTATGTTTACTGCAATTTTTAAGCGATGCATCAGTGGACTAAATATGCGGAGGTAAACTTTTATTACTCTAGTCTAGCGCAAATGAGCGGGTATGCGCTTTCTGTAGTGTTTGATCGGACTGACGAGGATCCTCTTGGTTCGCCATGATCGGGAATGAATCTCTGATTCCAGATCAGTATGAAAATTCCAGCAATTTAACCAAGAATAGGCAGGCTATTTTACATGGACTATAGAGTCACGTATCACTCAAGAAACAGCAGATGCGTATCGCTCTCAATTTTTACATTCACATCGAGATTTCACATTCACCTTTTATTTTGGGATTGCTCTATTGAAGCAGAGAAAGTTTGAAAACTTTTGCCAGATGGTGATCAAATATAGCCTATTAAATGACATGTTGCACAGACAGCAACTACTGTAAGTGCGTCCAATGTGATCGACAGTGGCTGGTGTATGTCACCGCCTGTGCGCTCTTCTGCGCTTTACCTTGTTTGCTGCGTGTCTGACTGGGGGTCTAGCCTAAAAAATTATGCGTGTGAGGGGGCGGGTGTGGGGTGAGAGCGTGTGTAAACAGTGCTAATCGTGTGTCTCACGCTCGTCGCGTGACAGTTGGTAGCCCTGCGTACTGTGGCATGGACTGTTTTCGTCCATTTTGGACTAAACAAAGAGAAAACAACAAAAGAGGTACGGGCTTTGCTCTAGAGCAATTCATATTGAGATGTTGGAGGATATGTCTACAGACACGTTTATTAATGGACTGAGATGCTTTATTGCATTAAGAGGTACTGTAAGACAGATCAAATGTGATCAAGGCACTAATTTTGTGGGTGCAAAGAATGAACTGAATGCTGCACTACAAGAATTGGACATGGACAGATTGAATGTATTTCTCACAGACAAACAGTGTGAGTTTGTGTTGAATGCACCTCATGCCAGCCATGCAGGAGGTGTATGGGAACGGCAGATTAGAACTGTTCGAAGCGTCCTAAACGCCACTCTGCTGCTTTCCCCTGGTAGGCTTAGTGATCAGTGTTTCCCACAGAATTTTCTGAAACTATGGGGGGCTCACCATTTCGACCCCCCCCCCCTCCCCCCTCAAAAAACAAACAAACAAACAAAAAAAAAACATAAATCTAAGGCTGCAGCTACTGAACATTTTTGGAATTGAGTAATCGTCGATTTATCAAGTAATCAATTACAACTTTGTGTTTTTAAATAAATCAATGTTATACAAAAGGTCTCTCTGGCCCAGCCATTGTCTCTAAACTCTTTTAGCTTATTACAAAACTTTAGAACTTTGTAATCAACACTCTAAAATTTTGGCTTATTGGCATCTAAACTCATTGTCATATTTGTAACATTAGGCTATGTAATGTTACATCAGTGGAACATCATTGTAGCATTAGGCCATACACATGGCACAACGTCAACTTATTGTAAAACGTGTGCTATCAATAAAATTAAACTTTACAAAGAAAGGCTATTTGTTCTTAGTTTTAGCTTTTAAAAGCCAAAACGATTACACCCCTATCAACAGGAAAAATCACCTGGGAATACAGAATAAGCCTAACTGCATTCACAGTAGCCTGCAAGACGTAGAGACAGAGGAAGGGAGGGAGCGTGTCTGTGTCTGTCAGCAGCGTGCGCCAAGCGCACTTGAGAGACGGAGTGAGTGTCTGTGCGTTTGCTCTCTTAATTGTAAATATCATAGGCCTACATTAGGCTACCCATAACTGGCATCACATTGTAAATATTGTTACTAACGCGTGGTTAGCGAGGGTAAATCAGCTAGAGTCGACTTTCAGGCAACTTTTCGCTTGGTAAACTGCCTAAACGGGCGGATAGGCTACTTTCTGCACAGGTGGAGCAGTAGTTAGGGAAGGCTGCATTCGTACACATTGTTCACTTAACCAAATATTATATCAGAGTTTTAAAATATCTCTGATTAAATGTTCCCACGCTAGCTGCCTTTTATGCCCGCACAGATTGTTTCCGACATCGATACCAAAGAAATAACGCATTTTATAGGCTCTTGGTGGAACGCTATTTCACTGACATCGGATTTACTCATGTCAACGGACATTTGATAAATATATTAAAGATATTTTGTTACAGTCTTCTAATGACATTAACAGCCACTCATAGGCGAGATCTTTGTCATTTTGTAACTAATTAATGGCTAACCTACTTCAGGCCTCAGAGCGGCACAGGTCTGCGCATCTCTTTCAACGTGTGTGTCAGCGCGTGTGCGAGATTGGAGAGGCGCAGCGCTGTAGATTCGAAAAGAGCCTTATGATATTTTTCCACCTCAAAGAGGGCCTGAATAAGCGATAAGTCTGCATAAGTAATTAAAAGCAATGCAAAACTAAAGAGAAAAACTGAAACAGTGGTAGAATATGTGTTGGAATAGCGGGGTTTTTTTTTCCTCCATCCCGTACGAATTATGGCGGCTCTCACGAAACTATGGCGGCCCGCCATAGATTAATACATGTGTGGGAAACACTGGTGATGCATCTTTGCGCACTTTTCTTTATGAGACTATGGCCATAGTAAACAGTCGCCCACTCACTGTTGATACTCTGAACAGTCCCAGTAGTTTAGAGCCACTTACTCCTAACCACCTGATCACAATGAAATCCACTGCTGCCTTGCCCCTCCTGGCAACTTTGAAAGAGCGGATCTTTATGGCAGCAAGAGGTGGCGTCAGGTGCAGTACCTGACAGAGCAGTTTTGGAGTAGATGGAGAAAGGAGTACATACACAACATCACAGCGAGGCAGTGCTGGCATAGCACTAAAAGGAACTTACAAGTCGGCGATGTAGTTATGGACACTGAGGACACTTTACCAAGAAGCCAATGGAGACTTGGGAGAGTCTCGGAAATCATCAAAGGCCAAGATGGACTTGTGAGACGGGCCAAAATCCTGCTTGGAGAAAGAGAGCTAAATGATAAGGGAGAGCGCACCAGTAAACTTTCTTTAGTGGAGCGCCCCGTTCAGAAATTAGTGTTGTTGCTTGAAACTGATTAAGCTCAATGCAGTTATGAGATGTGATATAGTTATTGTGTGATGTATTGTAAATGTTAAAGGGTTATTTTCTATATGGAAATTATGTGTTTTAAGGTTTCCATTTAGTATAAAACACTATAATTTGGTGGGAGTGTAAATAACCACCTAAAGGGTTTATTATTTTAGGTGAATTTATCTGATTAATATTTCAGGTATTTTATTTTTGGACATTAATATTCTGTTTTCTTATAGTATGCATTTTGTAAGGTAAAGAGGCTTTATGCCATCCTATGCATTTAAGACAGAAAGGAAGCTGTATTTTGATAAAGCCATAAGGTGGCGCTCTGTTTTATGTTACGTTTGCCAGTGGTAATCGTCAGTAAGGCTACAGCGCCCATGAGAGAAGGTCATATTGCTTACCCTGTGCATATAGTTTCAGTTTAATGGACCCGTAATGAGGCACAAGCTCTTACGGTGGTCGGAGTTTATAAGAGATAGTAGTTTTGCAGGAATTTACATGTACTGCCATGTTCAAAGAGCAAATAAAACAGTAAACTTCACCAGCAGTCAAGATCATTGCCGTCACAAATTACGGGGACCAGTACAGTGTTCATTTTGAAATTAAAATTGTTCTGCTGTTTTCATTTCACAAATATTTTCAAAGTTAAGAGTCAGTTTCTGTAAGACTCATGCGGATTGCCATAGGGGCTGATACAAACCCTCTTCAGATCTTAATGAATTCTCATCGATACATATATGGGATAGATATTTAAAAATAACAATTTAAATATTTTGGACCTTTCCTAAAAAAAAACTAGGGACTCTTGAAATGACTTATGGCAAAGGTGGAAATTTGATGCTTTTCAAAATGCACAACTTTGCCTGTCCATATTTCAGTGGGCTTTCAAGACAGCACTCTGATATTTGGCAAAATCAAAGCATGGGTCCAACACTTTTTGAAACATTTTTATGATGGTCAGTAGCTCAACTGACAGCCATTATGTGAGCATTGAAAACACAACTTTTTATTTTTGGAGCCTTGTTTTGGGACCTCTCACTGCTTGTGCAAACACGTAACCTTGCTCAATCATAAAGATATGAGCTCATTGGGAGGTCCTGTTTTGAAATATAATTGGTTGATTGCAAAATGTTCAAGTACTAATGTGTGTGTGTGTGTGTGTATGGATTTCAAATCGCTTGTCATGGCAAATTCCCAACTCTTCTATAAATGTCTAAATGAGAATAAGCCATAAAATATGACAGGGCTCCTTACCTGGTCACTGTTTGTGTAGGCCTATAGTGTTGCAACATGAATCTTCCCTTGTGTTGGCGGCCATCTTGGATTTTTATTAACATACTATATTAGACACTTCTAACACCACCAGGTGGCAGTGTAAATGTCCACGTACATGTCCATAACCCCCCCCCCCCCCCTCACACACACACACACACACACACACACACACTTTCAGCATGTGTGTGTGTGTGGGATGTATGGATGGGTGAAGTATAACATGGGTGGGCCAAAGGGTAGCAGTGTGGCGGCAGGTTGTCCCTGAAAATTATTTTTGGACAGATGAAGCTGGAGAAAAACTGTCCTACACCAATATTTCAAAAATAGTGTAAACCCCTTTCTATTTTGTGTCAAGAACCAGGGGAACCCATACTGACTACTGAACCAATCCAGTCTGGACTCTCAGACTCCCAGAGTATGGAGACTGGGCCACAGCCACGCAGTCCAGAATCGACTCTAGATGACAGTGGAAATGCTCCCTCTTCCACCAAAGGTAAAAACATACTTGCAAGCCTTTACCTAATAGTCCAGTCAATCCAGCGTAAAGAGACAAAAAAATTGCAACAGAAACGGTTGATAGTTTTTATTGGTCCTAACAACCCCCTGAATCATATACTAAACGTCGGCCGCAGTAGATGGAGAGGAACATCAATTTGGTTGAGGAAAGTAAATTTCCCATTGAAATGAATGGGATTCGGGTGGTTAGTGAACGAGGGTTACGTATGTAACCGCGGTTCTATGAATTGCGGATGACCGCCAGAGGCGGTGCTTTCAGCACCTGGATATCCATCACATGTACATGCAGGTCGAGTGTTAATAACAACAAAGTCACTTGTGACAGGGGTGACGCCTGTCTCCGCCCCGGTACTTAAAGTGCGCTCACCCCGGAAATGAGCCCTTGGCAATCTTCTCGCCCCACTTCCGGGCGAATGCCAAGCTCTGGCGGTCATCCGCAATTCATAGAACCGCGGTTACATACGTAACCCTCGTTCTATTTCATTGCTACTGACCGCCAGAGGGGGTGCTTTCAGCACCTGGATGATAAATACCGACAAGGTCGTGAGGAAGACGCACATACCCCATTCTTGTCCTTTAATGGCTTGAGAGAGTAGCTGTGGCTACGGGGTTCGTGGCCACGTTGACCCTATAAAATCTGGCAAATGTGCAACCTGATGCCCAGGATGCCGCTGAGCAAATGTCCGACAGTGGGACTCTGCGAAGTACTGCCCATGATGCAGCCATACCCCGCGTTGAGTGACCGTGAACCCGAGGGGGAACCGGTAAGCCGCTATCAGTGTAGGCATAGCTGATGGCTTCCACAATCCACTTGGACAGCCTTTGCTTGGACAAAGCTTGGCCTCGTGCTGGCCCTGTGTGGCAAACAAACAATGAGTCTGACTCCCTCAGCCCAGCAGTCTTTTCAATATATGCCCTGAGAACTCTGACTGGGCATAGAAGAGTATTACTTTGCCCTAGTTTGTTTGTTTATTGTTTGTTTATTTGTTTAGCACAAATTATAAACATCTGTGCAAGGCGGGAACGAAGCCAGAAAGGCTTGTACAAGAGTTCCACGCCTATTGCCCTGTTTAGTTTCATATGACATGCAGGCTAAACTTAAAGATCAAAAATAGGAAACAACTGAAAGCAAAATTATTAGGATCATAACAGAGGCAGGAAGAATTGACAAGATCCCAGAAATGAATTCAAGAGAATAGGACTACAAGTAAGGATACTAGAAGAAACAAAAAGCAAAAAGAGACAGGTAAAAATTATTTCATGTTGACTGTAGATGGATTTTCAGCTGTTTTTTAAAAACAGTGAAGGATGAGATGGATCGCAGCTGTGGACTTAATTCACTCCACAGCTTTGGACCTCTAAAGGATATGTTGAACTGGTGCCTAGATGTATGTGTGCGTGGGAGCATTAGGTTATTGTTTCGCGATCTTGTATGGTAAGACTGTGTATCGGCTGTGGAAATAAATATATTCTGGAGAGTGACTGGAATTTCTGTTCTTCTATATAAAAACTTATGGACAAATAGACATGTTTGATATGGATTAACTTTATCTATGGGCAGAACATTATGTCTTTTAAATAGTGGTGCAGATGGTGCGTAAGTACTTGATTGAGAGATTAGTCTAAGAAATTTCTTCTGTATGATTAGGAGTTTTGAGAGATAGGTAGGGTAGGTAGCCGCCCAAACAATATTACAATAATTGATATATGGAAACAAGAAACTATAATACAAGGATAAATGAGCTGTGGAGTGGATTAAGTGGCAGACTTTCCTCAATATGCCCAGCATCTTAGCAGATCTTTTAGAGACTAAATCAATATGATTAGACCATTTTAAGCCACTGTCGATTATGACTCCTAAAAATTTAGTTTGATGAACAAGTTGAATTTCAGTATTGTTGATAAATATTCTAGCTTGTTCTTTTGAGTAGTACTTTTTTGTATTACAAAAAATCATAAAGTTGCATTTTTTCACATTGAGGGTCAGTTTGTTCAGCTGAAACCATTTCTCTAAAATGTGCAATTCATTATTAACATTGCTGATGAGTGTATGCAAATCAGTGTGTGAAGCTATAATATTCGTATCATCCGCAAACAAAACTGGAAGGACATTAGTGCATAATGATGCCATGTCATTAATATAAATTAGAAACAATAGGGGACCCAGGATTGATCCCTGCGGAACGCCATACAAAATATTAGCTTTTTTAGAAGAATGACCATTAAAGTATACATATTGTTCTCTATTTGTTAGATAGCTAGTAAACCAAACAAGGGCTGTACCCTCCACTCCATACCTCTTAAGTTTAGCAGTAAGTATATCATGACATACAGTATCGAATGCTTTACTCAAATCAAGAAAGACTCCAAGAGCAAATTTCTTATTATCGAGAGCTGATGAGATGTAATTCACAAGCTGTAACAGGGCATGCTCAGTGGAGTATTTTTTACGAAAGCCATATTGGTGTTTATATAATATATCATTTGCTGATAAGTGATTGGAAAGCCTCGAGTAAACAAGCTTTTCCAAAATTTTGGAGATACAGGGTAAGATTGAAATTGGACGATAATTACTAAATTCCTTGGCATCCCCAGATTTAAAAATTGGGATGACTTTTGCAATCTTCAGATCAGGGGGATGATCCCAGACCGCAGAGATAAGGAGAGAATATGTGTAAGAGGATGAATGATGAAGTTAATAGTTTCTTTAATCAGAATACTTTTAATGCCATCATGTCCATGGGCAGAATTTTTTAATGCCATAATGATATCGCGGACTTCCTGCTATAGTTGGAGGATCGAAAGTGTGGAGTTGAGAATACTGTCCCTTGATT
The DNA here is from genome assembly GCA_027497455.2 of Sardinella longiceps. NCBI lineage: Eukaryota > Metazoa > Chordata > Actinopteri > Clupeiformes > Clupeidae > Sardinella > Sardinella longiceps. Next base: position 486,840 of record JAODXP020000016.1, on the reverse strand, counting down.
ATATTACAAGGATTCGTATCAGACCCTTTGATGTTGGATGCCAGTTGAGGACCAATATTAGCGAAGAAGTCATTAAATCCATTAGCAATTTCGTTTGGACTGGATAGGACACCTTCCCTGCCGTTCATCTCCCTAGGAGCGGATGACGGGGAAGTTGAGCGATTCAGTAAGCGGTTGATGAGGTTCCAGGTTGATTTGATGTCATTTGAAGCTTGAATAAATTGATCGGCATAGAATTTTTTTCTTGGTTTTCCTTACTTGGGCTGTAAAATTATTTTTACATTTCTTATATGCTTCAATATTTGTGTATGAAGGGTTTGATATTGATTTCCTGTAAAGTTTATTTTTCTTTCTTGAAAGCTTCTTTAACTCAGTTGTTATCCATGGTTTTCCCTTAGAGGGATTATTTCTAGATTTCTTAGTAATCAAGGGAAAGGAAGCATCAAGAGCTGAATTAAAGAGCATCAGAAATAAGTGGTAGGCTTTTATTACATCCTTCAGCATCAGAACCTCATCCCACACAATTGAGCTAATGGTTGATTTAAAAGAATCTAAATTCTTTCTGGTGAATTTTCGAAACTTAATTAATTCATTTGGAGCATTATTAGCCTCAGAAGGGTTATTCTGATGGATAAATTGAAAGACTGGAAGATGGTCCGATATATCGCACATCAAAAGGCCTGAAGATACCTCAAAATCAAATGAATTGAAGAATATGTTATCAATAAGTGTAGCAGTAGATGATGTAATTCTGGATGGTTTTGTGATGAAAGGGAAAAAATTAAAAGAAAAAAGTGCATTTAGAAAATCGTTTGTTGGTGTGAAGTCACCTTTGAGCAAATCAATATTGAAGTCTCCAACAAGAGCGCATGGTTTACATTCTTTAGTAATTTTATCTAAAGTAGAGTTAAGTGCATCAATAAAGGTAATTATGTCAGTATCTGGTGGCCTATAAATACAACCAATCAAAATGTTTTTACCATTAACTTGCTGACAACATTGTATTTCAGCAAATATTGATTCAGTAAAAGTTGTATCAAAATCAAAACTCAGGTCTCTTCTATGAATAGAATTAAGATTATCTAAGATGTATAATGAGACGCCCCCACCTCTTCTATCTTTTCTAACGGAGTGAAATGCATTGAAGCCTAACAAGGGATATAAATTAGAAATATCATCATTCAGCCATGTCTCCGAGAAAGCCATGACTGAAAAAGAATGGGTCAGGGTTGACATCAAAGTTTTCAGGGCATCATAGTTTTTGGGAAGGCTTCTAATATTTAAATGAAAAAAAGAAAGAGCAAGGCCTATCTAAAAGAGAATGAAACAATTTATTCATTTGTGCTTCAGAGTAGTACCCACAAGATGATTTTAGTGAGTTCATATTTGTGTAGTTGATATCAGGATTAAAGAAAGTTTCATAAATGCCATTTTTGTCGATATTCAGTTCAAAGGGGTTGAAAAACGAATTATCAGGAGGGACAGCCATTCCCTAGAACGGTGGATCTGTGTGAGGGTAGCCTACTAACGTTAATGTCCATCGAGGGTGGTGAAGTCTGTACCTAATATCAATAACGTTAGTTCTACTATTAGCACAGAATGACGGATAAGTCAGCCATATCACAAGTCCAGCTGTTAACGAGTGCCACTTGTCGAAATTGACTAGAGCACAGTTCATAAACAGAAACAACAGTAGGCCAGTCACACAAAAGAGCATCTTTGTTGTAGGCTACTTATCATTTGAATGGCTCGAGTTCGGAGATCTCCTTCACTGCCATAGCACGTTGTTCCTCCGGTGTCGCTCCGTTAGTGCGAATAAACACTTTACAGTTCCTTATCCAGGTCGCTTTAATCTTGTTTTCTTTCCTAAGGAGCCGTGCTACTTTCGCAATGTCGCCGTTCTTCTTCGTAAGGTGGTCATTCAAGTACACGCCGGTCCCCTTTAGTTTGATCCCCTGTTGCAAAAGTTCCACTTTATCCTTTCTGTTGACAAAACGTAAGATGATTGCCGGTGGATACGTTGATTTGATTTTTCGGGGCAGAGCATGGCAGGCTGCGATCTGTTGACTTCGAATGGAGATGCCTTTGTCGTCGAGGAATTTGATGACCTGCGATTCCAAGGTCTCCGATTCAGTAGATGTAGGATCAGCAGCAACAGCAGGCCCAGTCCCGACTTCGGTGGCCTGTGGATCCAGGGAAGCCGCCCGAGTGGATGAAGAAGCCCCGTTAGAATTTGAAGCCACAGCCCTGGCATAGGAACGGTGGTGAGTTTTCAGTCCAGTTATGACAACGTCTTCCATGCGAGAGTATTGTTCGGCGTCATCTAGTCTTCTCTGCAACGTGTTGATTTGCTCATCTTTAGCTTTATTCAGATCTTCATGCAGTTTCAGTTTGGTCTCTAGAATATCAACCTGAGATTGAAGTTTGGCCACCTGCTGCGTGAGCTTCAGGATCTCCGTTTGTTGCGTTGCAATTTTGCCTATCTCCAGTTGGATTGCGGCTAGAGATTTTTGAATTTCTTCCATCTCAAAAGATTTTCTTGTGCCTTCTTACTGTTTAAGTGCAAAATAGAGGTTTCTTGCAATTCAAGCAATTTAGTTAATTTAAGTCAAGGCTTGTGCACATGCAAATGTCTGTGCCTGCTTGTCAGCCATCTTGAAGGCTTCCTCCCCCAGAGTCATGGGCTCGAAAGCTGACAGACTGAGTGCTTGGTTAGCATACTCTAAAGGAAAGGTCTTAGGCAAGAATGCTGGGTTCGGCCTCAAAGTTACTCCCGTGCCATCGGGACTCCACTGCAGGCACTCACGACTGATAGAAAGGGCGTGCAATTCACCCACTCTCTTAGCTGATGACGTGGCCAGGAGGAAAGCAGTCTTTAATGACAACCATTTTAACTCTGACCTCTCAAGAGGTTCGAATGGGTGTTGACACAGCGCCCTTAGCACCAGAGGCAAGTCCCAGGAGGGAATTACCTTTCTTTGTGGGGGCCTCAGGCGCTGACAGGGTTCGAGGTTAGGTGGGAGCCAGTGGGAGCTGAGCTCCCATAGAGAGAGGTCTGGCTCCCATGAAAGCAGCAAACTCAAACATCTGTGGGGGCTCTGACAATACAATTTTTACTGACAAATAAAGTTATCATAAGCGGGGATCAAACCGAGGTATGGGAGGTGGAACCTTTTTATGGAGTTGCGAGCGCGCTTGCGCTGGGAAGCGCTTGTTACAGGGGTATTTTTGATAATCTTTTCTTTTTTGTGTTATTGCCTTATTGGCATGCTGTTATTATGTTCTCTGATGATAAAGGAGTACTGTATGCTTGCGCAGTTGCAATGTATAGGTTGTAAACATAAGTCAATGTCTTAATTGATTGTTAACCATGATTTGGTTGTGACCGATAGTAGTTACTGTGCGTAACAGTCGGGGTTCGCCTCTGACGCGAGAGGATCTAATGATGGTATGTTATATTGCCTAGTTTGTGGGCCTTGCCCCTGATTATTTTCAGTTTGATCAGTGTTTTGTTTGTTTAGTGTGTTTGTTAATTTGTTATGTTATGCACTCCCGCCGGTGGCCTAATATAAAATAAAAGAAAGACGTCTGCATTATTCCATTTCCATGCCTATACCACCCGCCGGATATAATGCCATTGAAAATTTGGCCGCTTGCTCGTTTCGGTTTTAGCCTACTTCAATAAAGCCAAACATAGACCTACTGTAGCTCCAGATAGTAAGATAATGCGCGGCTCTCCCTAGGTCAACCTCTCTCCTAGATATTGCTTTAACCAGGCTATTCCGATCATGCTGCGCATGATGTAAACTTTATTGAGGATTTCGTGCAAGTAGCATATTCGCCGAAATTAATAAGTGCCAGTTCACCGTTGTGCATAACATTCAGCCAGAGGTCCGGGAGAGAGAGAGAGAGAGAGATAGAGAGAGACATTGTCAACTTCTCACATTGTAAGGTCAGTGTTTGCTTCCCATTACATTCAAAAGTCCGCAAAGCCTTTACTGAACTCCTGCGCCGTTGCGCAGACTGGAGAACGAAAAAAGAAACCCCCCCCCCGCAATTAATTCATGGGCTCCCACGAAGATGGAATCATAACTCGAACTCAGAAGACGAGTCACCAGACTATGGGATCCCACAGTAGTCCCATCTACTCGGTT
>JAODXP020000016.1:440426-482586 GCA_027497455.2 Sardinella longiceps | reverse complement strand
CTCGATTGCTCAAGCTACTGTGCTTGAGATTGGCCAATACTAAAGACACAACACATTTTGGTCCAACCATATAGGTTTTTTCGTTGAGACAGAGAAGAATCCCTTACAACTAGCCCAGTGGGGCAGAATTTTGGAGAGCTGTATTTTCAACATCTTAACATATTCCAAATGTCATCACAATAAGATTTTATGGTGATAATAATAAAAATGTATATTATAAGAAAGATATGTTCAACACCAGCACCTTAATATCTGCAGTTTGCAGTGTGGACTGGACAGTCCCTTGAGAGATGATGAGCTCCAGAATCTCCCCAGGTCATTGTGACTCAGGTCCAGCTCTATCAGCGAGTTTGATGACTGTAGAACAGTAGCCACAATTCTACAGGCCTTATCTGACACTTTGCAATCAGCAAGACTGTATAACCAAAAGGGAAAATATTTTATTATGTATTCATGTATTTATATATTTTGTATTATTTATTCATGTATTTATTTAATTATTTTACTGATGCTGTTCATTCAGTAAACTTTCATGTCCATCTAATTTTTCATTCATTCATTATCTCAGAATTGGAAATGGTAAATTAAAAAGAGGTGGTTTCTGGACTTTTCAGAATTGTTTTGTCACTTGCTGAATGAAAATCTCCTTCAATTTTGCCTATTTTATAGATGGAAAAGACAAATTAACATAAGTAGCCTAATACAGAAAACTACAAAGTAAGTAGAGTCGAACAGGGTGACCTTTTTTTCCCTAGGACAGATCATATTTCTTTTAACTCTCACCTTCAAAAATGAAGTCCTAGATTGGAAAGAGAGACCCTTTAATAATTTGCTTCATTTGAAAACTTGGGCACACACACACAAACATAAATTTAGATTAATGCAATTTTAGACCCTAGAATTGGTCAAGATTGGGTAAGACCAAGTAGCCTACATTTTCTACATCACTGGGTCACAATTCGTAATCAAATTAGTAGCTTTTCTGAAATGTGATCTTTCTACCGAAAATTGAAAAAATGATTGAATAATGACTGTGTCTATTTTAAAGGAAAATAACGGAGTGAATTCAAGCATAGCCCTGTTGAAGAAAGAGCTTGCTAAATGCGCTAGTTAGCGAGTGGAACAAAATAATTTGGTACAGCACAGACCGAACGCAGACCGGCTAGCGAACAGGCACTTTACACTGAATCAATGGGACCTGACTGTTGGAAACCGAAAGTAAGATTTGAGGTTACATTGACTTAATGTAAAGTGTTTCGCGTTCGTGTTAGGTCTATGCTGTTCGAAATTTTTTCATTTCATGCGAAATATATTGCTGTTAGAAGGCTTGTGCAGCAGGGCTATGCTTAAACTTGCTCCGGTATTTTCCTTTAATACAAATATTTATTTGATTCCTGATTTAATTGATTTTCTGATTAGTGGTGTTGTTTGTTGTGCAGCAGTTCAAACAGTTCAATAACATCAGTTCGATTGCTGTTGTTTAAAATGTCCTCAGGATCATTGCAACAGAACAGAAGATTTTATTTTTTTTATTTGTTTCATTTTTATTTTCAATTATACAATTATTGATGATTTTGGTCTTTTAGTGCTGTTTTGCAATAAAGTAAGACCTTAGGCCGCAATAGCACCAAACAGCAATTCTGTGTGTAATCCTGGTAAAGACGAAAGTTCAAAATAAAAGGAGCTGTTTTTTTTTTTTTTTTTCGCTGTTGCAGGCAACCACAGTTTCACTCCACTTATCATAGCCTTAATTTCGCTAATAAGCAAACTGAAGGACAATAACAGAAAATTAGCATTTGGGGGTTATCACAAAAGTTGTTAAGGCTAAAGTTGTTATGGAGGTGAAGGGCCCCCATGGCATGTTTGCTTGGGGAATGTGCTACACAAATTAACTCACTTTGACCAGAACCCATCCTCTATGAATGAAAGCTTTGAGAACATTATTATAGGTGGTACAGGTACAGTCCAAGACCAAAAGCCCTCTGGGATTATAACTTGTTTTTTTTTCACATTTTTCACATTAATGTTTTTTTCACATTTAATCACAGGCTGCAAACCAATTGTTGTTAGAAGACATGCTCATTTATCCACCTCCATCACAAACTCACCATGCCTTTCTGCAGCACCTCACAGCTGGCACAAGTCGCCTAAGTCCTTCATCTGATGTGTTGTATTTCTTCAGGTCAAACTCATCCAGCACCTCCTCAGACATCAGAAGCATGTGGGCCAGTGCTGAATAGTGAGCAGGAGATAATTTCTTTTCCATGTTTTTCGGTGATGAGAGGAAATTTTGAATTTCTTGCTGCATGGAATTGTCATGCAGTTCAAACAAGCAGTGGAAAAGATTGATGCATCTTTCTGGAGAGAGATCCTCACTGTTGAGCCTCTTCATATACCGACATGTTTCCTGAATGCTCTTTGAGGTGTTGTGAATTTTGTTTAGTAGACCTTGCAAAAGTCTCTGATTGCTCTCCAGTGAGATACCCATGAGACAGCGAAGGAAAAGATCCAAGTGCCCATTTTGGCTCTGCAAAGCCCTATCAACTGCACTTTTAAGTAAAACATGAATTTCAGTGCTGCCTAGGGCTGCCTGAATAGAAGTTAAAAAATAATTATATTTGTGTTTTTCACTTAAGAGGGATTTCAGTGATTCAAGGTCTTTGGTCACATAAGAGTGAAACACAAACACAGCTGCCAGGAACTCCTGGATGCTCAGATGCACAAAGCTGTAGACCTTCTTCTGGTGAAGCATACACTCTGCCTTGAATATCTCTGTACAAAAACCAGAGTAAACAGAGGCTTCATTGACATCAATGCCACACTCTGTCAGGTCTTCTTCATAAAACATAAGATTCCCATGCTCTAGGTTCTTAAAAGCTAGTTCTTGCCAGCTTTAGTAAGGTTTCTTTCTGTGATTGCAATAGTGTCTTCATATCTGTTTCCTGTTTTTCTCTATACTTCTGATCCTTCCTGGTGGTCTGGATAATTAGGAAGTGTATGAACATCTCAGTTAGAGTTTTTGGGATTTTCTTGTCATTGTCCTGTTTCAGCATCTCCTGAAGCACAGTGGCAGTGATCCAACAGAACACTGGAATGTGACACATGATGTGGAGACTCCTGGATGTCTTAACGTGAGAGATGATTTTGTTGGCCTGACCCTCATTACTGATTCTCTTCCTGAAGTACTCTTCCTTCTGTACGTCATTAAACCCTCGTACTTCTGTTACCTGGTCGATGTACTGACCAGGAATTAGACTGACTGCTGCTGGTCGTGAGGTTATCCAGATAAGTGCAGAAGGAAATAAATTTCCCAGAAATAGGTTTGTTATCTGCATGTCTATTGATGTTGTTTTCATGATATCGGACAACTTTTGTGTCTTCTTCAAAGTTTAGCTTCAGCCGACTCTCATCCAAACCATCAAAAATAAATATAACCTGAAAGTCTTTATATTCATCATCATTAAGCTCCTTCAGCTCAGGGTGGAAATCAAGAAGGAGGTTGTAAAAACTACACTTATCATTCCTGATTAAATTCAGCTCACGAAATGAAAGGGGAAACATAAAATCTACATCCTTATTAGCTACCCCATCTATCCAATCAAGAATGAACTTCTGTACAGAGACTGTTTTTCCAATGCCAGCAACACCTTTGGTCATTACAGTTCTGATGTGTTTCTCCTGTCCAGGTAATGGTTTGAAGATGTCATTGCAGTTGATTGGTATGTCTTCTGTGGTTTGTGCTCTGGATGCTGACTCCACTTGCCAAATCTCATGTTGCCTATTCACCCCTTCACTCTCTCCTGCTGTTATGTAGAGCTCAGTGTAGATGTTACTGAGGAGAGTCTCAGCTCCTGGTTTGATGATGCCTTCAGATACCTTCTCAAACCTCTTCTTCAGACTGGCTTTGTGTTTCTCTATAACTCTTCTCAGGACCTCATCATCTGTTTGCAATTGATAAGCGAGCAAGAGAGCAACTTAATTGTTATGACAATATTGTCAGGATACAGGATAAAATTTGGCAAAAATTAACAATAAGAGAGGCAAGTATAATCAAATGCATATTATATTATATATATATATATATTCGTTATTTGTGACTGAGTTTATGACACTTCAGTTTGTCTACTCTATAGCTATCATAATACTATAGGAACAGTGTAATGTTGCTTTTAGCTTTTCAATGACATAAAAATTAGCACTTTGTATTAGTGCTGTCAGTTTGACGCGTTAATAACGGCGTTAACGCAAACCCATTTTAATGGCGTCAATTTTTTTAATGCGCGATTAACGCATTTGACCCGCCATTATCAATGGAATGTGAAAAAAAATATCTCCGACATTCCAACACCTCCCGACGTTTCAGTATGTCCTGTGTTTGTACTAGGCTTGAAGTAGGCCTACTGCTAAGCCTAGGACCTAGGCTACTCATGCCTACAGTAGCCTACACACACACTCCACACACGGGTGTAGATGTGTCTGCACTCTGTTCTGCTGCTCCGATGTCAGTGAAAATAAATATTTTACCGACACAATCGTTGACGTTCACTCGCATGTTCGCATATTTAGGTTGTTAATTAGATAGAGGATTAATGTTGTCACTTAGAAATCCCTTCTCTTGAACTGAATACCCCGCAAATAGGCTAATATCAGTTTCAAAATTGCAGCGCGAGTGAGAGAGGTGAAGGTCGGAGCGCAACTGAGAGAGAGAATGTTTGTGAGCGTCATTTGATGTCAGTGAAAACAAATATTTTACCGACACAATCGTTGACGCTCACTCGCATGTTCGCATATTTAGGTTGTTAACTAGCTAGAGCAGTGTTTCTCAAACTTTTTCAGACCAAGGACCACTTTGCCCAAAAATATTTTTCAGGGACCACCTATCCTCGCGCCCCCCTCTCCAAGTCGCATGCTGCTACCCCTTACCCTTTGACCAAATCAATAGGCATTTCTAAATTGCCATTAATGGCCACTTCAATTGAAGTTTTTAAATCTAAATTACAGGCCTGCTTCATAGCATTGAACAACTTGTCTTTGACTTTCAAATAATTTTTGTGAGAAACAGACTAAATTCACATATGTTTTTAAATCCCCTCGCGGACCACTTGAGCTTGTTCGCGGACCACTGAGCTAGAGGATTAATGTTGTCACTTAGAAATCCCTTCTCTTGAACTGAATACCCCGCAAATAGGCTAATATCAGTTTCAAAATTGCAGCGCAAGTGAGAGAGGTGAAGGTCGGAGCGCAACTGAGAGAATGTTTGTGAACGTCATTTGATGTCAATGAAAACAAATATTTTTCCGACACAATCGTTGACGCTCACTCGCATGTTCGCATATTTAGGTTGTTAACTAGCTTGAGGATTAATGTTGTCACTTAGAAATCCCTTCTCTTGAACTGAATACCCCGCAAATAGGCTAATATAAGTTCCAAAATTGCAGCGCGAGTGAGAGAGGTGAAACAGGTCGGAGCGCAACTGAGAGAGAGAATTTGTGCAAAGGAGAGGCATAGCCTATAGCCTACCTGATTCTGAACGTATGACCTTGTCACTAAAATGAGAGCTTCTTGCAGGGCAATTGCCAATATGGCAAAATGCATTTTAAAGGTATGCTCATGCAATGTACTGTAGGTTTACTCATGTAGACCATAATGCCATATTTTCATTGAGCCTCTTTAAAGTATAGGTTAGTATAATTTAAAGGGCCACCATCCATGTTTTTTTTTTTTTTTAAAACATGTGAACTAGCAACATAAAAGACATCAACATCTCTCTGGCAGTACTTGAACATGTTAATAATTTCTGATGCTGTAACTGGGTTTTCTTTTATTTTAAATTGGTATTCACCCCCACCAATGAATGCTGATAACAGCATTAAAATGAAAATAAATAAATAAAAATGGGACAAAAAGAAATCGAGGGACATTTAGAATAGAAAGAAATTTGCGATTAATCGCGATTAATTATGAGTTAACTACGGAAAAAATGTGATTAATCGTGATTAAATATTTTAATCGCTTGACAGCACTACTTTGTAGCACTACCATTTTGGGTGCTTTTGGTTGAAATAAACAACAAAAAACTTTTTCAAAGCACATCCAATTAATGTGATTGTGTTTCTCTATAACAGTCATCAGAACCTCATCATCTGGTTGGCATTGATGAGAGAAAATCTATATATCACCAAGGAAGATCTGATATCACCAAGTAATTAAGAGTCCAGGATCAATGTCAAACTTGTTGCTCTGGATGAATGGGTTAGGATTAGGGTTAGGGTTAAGGTACATCGATCCAGGGCAAACGTTTGACGTTGATCCTGGACTCTTAAATACTTGGTGATATCAGATCTTGCATATCACCAATATCACCAACAGTTGAAATTAATATCATTGGCGTACTAACTACACATTAGAATTAATCTGTTAACTTCTATTTCTCTCTTTATGCTTCTGACTACCAGAAAATGTGCTACACTGGAATCAACTTACTTTTAGCTTTGTATCATAATGAACCCTTGTACAGTATCTGGTGTTTCTTTTCTGAATTAAAGGCACATATTAGACATGTACTGAACCCTTTTACCTTGTGTCCTTCTTGTATGTGGTGTGTGTACATCATCAAGAGAAAACTGATGGTCTGAAGACCTCAACACACTGCAACAGAGGAAAGAGGAATAATGTTTTTTGTATGTCAGACCTGCAAACATTCTGTACGTGCATGTATGTGTGTTTGCGTGTGTGTGTGTACACTATGACCTTCCTATAAATATGGAAACAGTGGAAGTTTCAATGCAGGAATTAAATTACAACTGGCAAAAAGAAATGTAATTTGTTCAAGTTTGTTCAAATGTAGTGGTTCAAATGTGGTCCATGTACCTTCTGTTCATTTGATTTTTAATAACTCTAAAACAAAAATCCAAAACCAAAAACTACTTTTTCAATGCGTAAAAATGGGAAAAGGACGGTTTTCCGTTCATCGTTCTTCATGTAGTAGGTAAAACTGTTGTATAAAAAAATCAGAATCAGCTGATTTTAGGTATGAGCTGTGTTTCTCTGTGACACACGCCTTCTATTTTTCCTCATACACTATGTGAAGATGTGGCTATTTCAAGTCAAAAGGCCAAGGGGGACTTAGTAAAGTGTCATTGTTTCTAAGAACAGCTGTGGGTAATTCAATCAACAAGACAATGCTGATGAGAGAGCAAAGTGTTCTACATATGGTCTGGGTCTTTGGGGGTTGGTAAATCTTTCCTTTTAAAGGTTCTGTTAGCCAGTAGTCCGGGAGCCAGTCTGAGCCTAGCAACTTAGGCTGGTATCCCAGGGTCAACGCTGTAAAATACCGTTTTTTTAAATGTTCTTTACCATGATTAGTTTGGAATCGTCTCCATAATTTTGTCAGGATAAGCAAAAGTCCAGTTTCCATTTCAACAAAATAGATAATTGAGAGGATTATGTGATTTCCTAATCGACTTTTAAAAAACAAGCAGTTCTGTTGCAAACACTGTCTTTACATTGGTGGAATGTACTTTGGTGTGCTCACACATTCAACAATACAACTAGACAACACAATGCCAAGGGGGCATAACAGGGAATGACATACAACAACACTGAAAAGTGCAGTTGAAACATTTAAAGTGTATTAGCTGCGCAGAATACAGTTACATTGTGCAAAAAGGCAAGAAAGGTAGGAGGGCCAGGTAGAAAAGTACAAACCAAATTCCAAAATAGTTGGGACACGCACAAATTGTGAATAAGAAATTTGCAAATTATTGGATTCCATTTTTAAATCTATATTTTATTCACAATAGAATATAGATAACATGGCATATGTTGAAAGTGAGACATTTTGAAATGTTATGGCAAATGTTGAAAGTGAGACATTTTGAAATGTTATGCCAAATATTGGCTCATTTTGGTTCAACACATTCCAAAATAGTTGGGACAGGTAGCAATAAGGGGCCAGAAAAGTAAAATGTACATATAAGGGACAGCTGGAGGACCCATTTGCAACTTATTTGGTCGATTGGCAACATGTTCGGGTACCAAAGCGATCAGTACCTGGTTTAAGGACCATGGTATCCCTGTTCTTAACTGGCCCACAAACTCATCTGACCATACGCCCATTGAAAATCTATGAGGTATTGTGAAGAGGAAGATGTGAGACACCAGAACCAACAATGCAGAAGAGCTGAAGGCCCCTATCAGAGCAACCAGGGTTCTCGTACCACCTGAGCAGTGCCACTGACTGATCAACTCCATGCCATGCCACATTGCTGCAGTAATTCAGGTAAAAGGAGTTCCAACTACGTACTGAGTGCTGTACATAATCATACTTTTCATATTCACCCTTTTCAGTTGACTAAACTTTCTAAAAATGCTGTTTTTGTATTGGTCTTAAGTGATATTCTAATTTTCTGAGATACTGAATTTGGGTTTTTCCAATATTTTTTCTATTATAATCATCAAATTAAAAGAAATAAACACTGGAAATAAATCCATCTATGTGGAATGCATGCATATATAATGCAAGTTTCATTTTGTAAATAAAATTACTGAAATAAATCAACTTTTTCATGATATTCTAATTTTATGACCAGCACCTGTATATTGTCCCTTAGCCCCAAAATATGGGGATATCAGTTTTGTCTCATATCGCCCAGCCAGATAGTGTTCTGGATGTGTTGGGTCAGAGGTAGGGGATGGGTATTGATAAGATTTTCAATATCAATGCCATTATCAATTCTGCCTATCAATCCAATTCCTTATCAATACTCTTATCGATTCCTGAGTAGCCTCTATAGGCTTGAGAACAGCTAAGTGTCTCTGTCTCCTCAATATGGTAGGCTATGTGAATCACTGGAATTAATGTGATAGCTTGCCATGAAAATTGCAGTTAGCACGTGGCGCTAATGCACCGCGACGTGCAGGCAGAGAAACTAAAGAATTGATAAGAGAATAGATAACGTTTGGAGACGTACAATATTGATGGAATTGATCATTTTGAACCGGTTCTGAATTTGAATTGGTTCTCGATACCCAATCCTAGTCAGAGGTGATGTTCTTGGCTTTCCTGGCAATTCTGGTGTTGTAATGAGAGGCTATGGTGGGGAGACTGTGGCCAATGATTTTAGAGGCCCTGCGTACCACCTTCTCCAACACTATGCTTTCCCCATTAACACTTTGAATGCCAGAAACGTTATATGCCGTTATTACTTGTCATGCCTTGAGTGCCAAAAACGTAATGTTACGTTTTTGCCTTTTTTTTAATTTACGAAAATAGAAACCCTCACACAGGTTATATATGATTTTTGGAACTCTGTGATAAATAGAACTGAAATAAATTACGATCGGAAACTCATAAAAACTCACGATCTGCACATTTTGTCTGGACATTTTCACATCACAAGGCAGCATTTGATTACTATTGCAGCATTTGTGTCAAATAATGCACGTCATGTCATGTTGTCCTTTCGCGGGTTCGTCACTAGGTGGCAGTCTCAGGGCCGAGTGGAGTGAGTGACAGGCCGCGACGCGCATGCAAGAGGCCTTGTCAGAGTGCCGAATATGTCGGTGATATCTCCTTTTCTAGAAAAAAACAAGGATTTTGATGAAAACTACCCACTGTTTAGCTTGGGATTTCTCAGGAACGGAGGCATGTAGAAATAAACGGTTTTCACCCACTGAGAGCTCAGAGTCTTACCTTTCAAATGACCCATAGTATGTGTCCATAGCTATAACACAGAATACGCTGTGGCTCTATAAAAATAGGCAACAGTGGCCTGGATTGCTGGCACTCTGGGCCAAAGCTTGTTAAAAACACCTGGCAACCAAAGTGTTAAATTAGCAGATTAGTTATTGTGCAACTTTTAGAAAGTTGTAGGCCTAACCAAGATAGCCTAGGTTTAAAACTAATGCAATAGCCTATTTCAGCCTATGCATCGTCTTGTGGCTCTGATGGGCCTTTAACTGCCCATAATAACCATAGCCTAATCAAATAATCTATATCCTCTGTTTATCCTGCCAGGGAAAGTCCTCAGACAGCCTCCCAAATCACACTACATATGGTACAGTGAGACGCACACTATCTGTAGAATTGTGATGCCTTCACTTTAAACCACTCTGCCACAATTAGAAGTGCCACCAGGTGGCGATCCCAGGTGTCTATATATATTGACAGGCGATGTACATTGGACACACTTGTTCAATAAAGCTCTAACGGAGTTCTCTCATACAAAGTTGTCTGTAGCTTTCTACATGGTGTCAGAAGCGGGCAAATATGGCTCAAGGACTGCGCCGTATTGACCCTTTAGTTTTCGATGACAGTGTTGCCGACAACTGGCGAAAGTTTGAAAAGGAAGATTTATTGCAATGCGGGACTGGCTGACAAATCCAAGAAAGTACAAGCATACACACCACTGAACCTTGCTGGCCCAGAGGCTGTTGAAAAATCTGAATCATTTGTCTTTGGAGACGGCGAGAGTCACGAAGATCCGGAGGTATTGTTGAAAAAGTTTGCAGAATTATGTTTGCCAGCAAAGAACGTCATTATGGACAGGCATGTTTTTAACACAGCTTGCCAAAAGCCCGGTGAGTCAGTTCAGACTTACGTCTCAACTTTGAAAATATTAGCCAAGAAATGTGACTTTGGTGCACTCTGCAACGAATTAATCAGGGATCGAATTGTCTGTGGCATAGAGAGTGAGTACGTTCGCAAGCAACTACTGCGCGAGAAGAATCTAACCTTGGAAATGGCGGTCAACACATGTATGCTCCACGAACAGTCTGAGAAAAGCTCAAAGCTGCTTAACGTTAAAAAGACGCAGAAGTGTGTGCAATTCTAAAACCCAGCTGTGGTAACTGCAACGGCCAACATTCCCCTGAGCGTAGTAAATGCTACGCATTTAATAAGCAATGCAATAACTGTGGTAAACTCAAC
This sequence comes from Sardinella longiceps, assembly GCA_027497455.2. Taxonomy (NCBI): domain Eukaryota; kingdom Metazoa; phylum Chordata; class Actinopteri; order Clupeiformes; family Clupeidae; genus Sardinella; species Sardinella longiceps. The sequence goes on along the minus strand of JAODXP020000016.1, from coordinate 471,656 downwards.
CATTTTGCCAAATGCTGCCGTTCAACACCACAGTCCACAATGCGACTGAAGGCCACACACCAGAACCGTAGACGTGTGGCAGGCAGAGTAAATGAGCTCACAACCCAAACAGATAGTGTTCCTGGGGATACTTTTTACTGTGATACTGTCCACTTTCCCATCAACAAGGGAGAAATTTTCACCACGCTGAAACTAAAAAATGGACTTGGCCAACTGAAAGTTAAAGTAGACACTGGTGCTAAATGTAATGTGGTGGCCAAACACATTCTCCACAATATTGACCACAGTATCCCTGTGAATACAACAGACAGAGTAAACCTGGTTGCTTATGGTGGTGAAACGATAACCACAGAGGGAACAGCAATTTTGGACTGCATGCAGGGTCAATTCAAATTTTATGTTGTTGACAGAGATGTAAAGTCATTACTGGGTTTGGAAGACAGTGTTAATATGGGACTCATACACCTTGGGCCTGATGTCCATGCTTTGCAACAGAACGCACCAGAGCTGCGTGAATACCAAGACCTCTTTGACACCAGTTCAATAGGTAAACTACCGGTTCTGTATCACATGAGACTGGATGATACCGTTGCGCCCACAGTATGTGCACCACGTAAAGTTCCAATCTCCATGAAAGAAAAGGTCAAGGCAGAGCTAGATCGGATGACTGACCTGGGTGTCATAACACCAGTAAATGATGCCACAGAATGGGTATCGGCCATGGTTGCAGCCACAAAAAATGATGGAACTGTTCGAATATGCATTGACCCAGTGCATCTTAACAAGGCTCTCCTCAGACCCCGTCACCCTCTAAAATCAATTGACCAGATCATTGCAGACATGCCAGGCGCAAAGGTCTTCAGCATCCTGGATGCAAAATGCGGGTTTTGGCAAATCCCCCTGGATGATGCCTCTTCAGCACTCACAACATTCATGTCGCCCCATGGCCGATACAGGTTCCTCAGGATGCCATATGGCATCTGTACAGGCAGCGAAGTCTTTCAAAATGTGATGGAACAACTATTTGCGGGACAGCCCTGTGAGATTGTGGTCGATGACATCTTAATCTGGGGGCGCACTTTACAGGAACATGATGAGCGCCTGAAACAAGTCTTAAACAGAATTCGTGACATTAATCTGAAACTCCAACCCAGACAAATGTAAACTCAGGGTCACCTCTGTCCAATACGTGGGCCATCTACTCACTGCTGACGGTGTCAAGCCGGACCCTGAAAAAACCAAAGCAGTCTGTGACATGGCAAAGCCACAAGACAAGCATGCTCTTCAGCAGTTCCTAGGCATGACAAATTATCTCTCAAAGTTCATCCCTCAATACAGTGAACTCACTGGCCCGTTGAGACAGCTGATACACCAAGATGTTGAATGGAACTGGCATGAAGCTCATGATGCAGCATTCAACAAGCTGAAACAAGCCGTTACAAACCCACCAGTTCTGCAGTTTTTTGATGCATCAATGCCAGTGGTCATATCAGCAGACGCGTCACAACACGGGCTAGGCGCAGTGTGCCTCCAACAAGGGAGGCCTGTGGCATTTGCATCACGAGCATTAACTCCGACTGAGTCCAGGTATGCTCAGATTGAAAAAGAGATGTTGGCACTGGTGTTTGCGACTAAGAAATTCCATGACTTCATCTATGGCCGTCCTGTCATAGCTGAAACAGACCATCAGCCATTAATAACCATTCTGAGGAAACCTCTACACACTGCGTCACCCCGTCTGCAAGGTATGATGTTGAAATTGCATCGCTACAACCTTGATGTTGTATACAAACGTGGAAAAGAACTGTATGTTGCGGATGCCTTATCACGTGCGCACTTGCCGCTGACTGAGCCTCCACTCACTGATGATCTCTGGGAGGTCATGACCGTCCAGGTCCTCTCCTCTCGTCGCATTGATGAACTCAGGGATGCAGTGAAGAATGATGTCATCTGTCAACAGCTCACTGATATCATCATGCAAGGCTGGCCAAAGACCTGCAAGGAGCTGCCTCATGCACTGCGTCCCTTCTTTTCCATGCGGGAGGAACTGACTGTTGACAATGGGCTCATACTGCGTGGACAACGGCTCATAATACCTGCAGTGCTACAGAGGTTTTATATCACACAGCTACACCAGGGCCACCCTGGAGTTGAAGCCAGTAAGCGCAGGGCCAGAGAGACAATGTATTGGCCTTCAATGTATGTAGACATTGAGAGAGAAGTATCTCACTGCGCTGCCTGCAATGCTCTGACACCCCACCACGCAAAGGAACCTATGCTCCTCCACGACATTCCTGAGTTGCCGTGGTCATTCACTGCAGCTGACATATTTGAATGGCAGGACAAAATGCATTTGGTACTAGTGGACTCGTACTCAGGGTGGTATGAGCTAGACTACTTACCAAACATGAAAAGCACCACAGTCATTGCAAAATTGAAGCGGCACTTCGCAACGCACGGAGTCCCTGACACTCTCATGACTGACAATGGGACCCAGTTCACGGGCCAGGACTTCATGGACTTTGCACATGATTGGGACTTCAAACACATCCGCAGTAGCCCACATTATCAGCAGTCCAATGGCCTAGCTGAGCGCGGGGTCAGATCAGCTAAGCACCTGCTGGAGAAATGCCATCGTGATCGCACAGACATTCAAGCAGCCCTCCTACATGCTCGCAACATCCCTCGTGCTGGACTTCCATCTCCTGCTCAGTGTCTCCTATCAAGGAGAACCAGAACCTTCTTGCCAGCCACTAAAGTAATGTTGCAGCCAGTTGTCCAGACAAATGTCACTGCCACCATCACAAAACACAGAATGAGGGGGAAAGCATATTATGACCGCACAGCTCAGCGCCTCCCTGCTTTAAACGCAGGCCAAACAGTCAGGATGCAGACTGCACGTGGTTTTGACCGCCTGGCAAGAGTGCAGGGCCCAGCTCCACAACCCAACAGCTACATCATAACATCACAAGGTGCCACGTACGTCAGAAACAGAAGACATCTCCTTCGGGTTGATGAACCGACACAAGCCATCACAGAAGATGACATGCCACTAATGCCCTCTGCAGCACCTCCTGACACTGACCACAATGGTGCACCGCCACCTGCGCCACCTCATGCACCCCAGACTGTTCCTGTGGGTGATTCATCTGGCAGGCAACCAGTGGTGACACGTGCAGGAAGAGTCAGTCAACCCAGTCAGAGATATCAGGACTATGTCACTGAATAACTTTCCCTATCCTGATTATTGTGATTTTTTGTGTGCTGTTTCTTTATTTCCCGGTTACTGAATGCAGGTTATTATTAGTGCTTTATGTTTTTCTGATCGGCCCTTAGGCTCAGTAGTTACCAAGTCATTTTAAGTATAGTACCTCCAGTATTTGACACACATGTTCTAAACTCTGTGTGCAGTGTTTTGTGTTATGCTTATCTGAAAGAAAGGGGATGTAGAATTGTGATGCCTTCACTTTAAACCACTCTGCCACAATTAGAAGCGCCACCAGGTGGCGATCCCAGGTGTCTATATATATTGCCAGGCGATGTACATTGGACACACTTGTTCAATAAAGCTCTAACGGAGTTCTCTCATACAAAGTTGTCTGTAGCTTTTTACACTATCTAAAGGCGCAAGGCTCCTTCAGTGGAGCCTAGGGATCAGTGAGGGGTGATTTTTTAGGGGCACTTCAGTCGTGGTGGTATTGGCAACCCTTCGTTTCCAAGCTCGAAGCAAAGCCCCAATCAGTGGGACAGACAAGGCAAGCCCCATTTGAGGTCCATATCACCACAAGACCCAACCACCGCACCCAGTTCCCAATAAACCACATAAAATGTTATCAAAGTACCACAATGTGTAATGCCACCACGGTCGCACTTTACTGAGGAGCCGACTATCAGCCAGAAAATTTAAACTCCCTGCTTGCACATATTTTGGACTTACCGTCCAAAATAACTAGCCCCATATGAATCACCTCATAAATTTCAGAACTAACGCTACTCCCTCCTCGCCACTATCTTCGTGGTCATAACCCCTCAGTTGATGTCCATTATTACAAGACCCATATACCCATATAGTCCATGAGCCAAGGCAAATTGACACTATATTTTTTTGAAAGCTATGCATTTTGACATGATAGCAAGTTGGATTTGGCAGCTTTGTGATTTTACAGCCCTATTTGTCCTAGTACTTCTCCCATTGAAATCCATTGAAATTCCAATTCACTTCACAGTGTTTGTGCAATATCTCCTCAATACTCCTTAATCTTTAACAAACTTGGTATATTTCATCACCACTAAGGCATAATGGGATGCCTAAACATTCAAGGTGATAAGGTCAAAGGTCAAGGTGAAACGGGGTCATTATTTAGATATAGCTACAGCACATTGTTTGTACACCATTTCAACACATAGAAGAACTTCCTACAAGCCTAAAACAGAAAATCACTATCAGGGGTAACTTATCTCAATTGGTGATCATTGTTACGAGGTCAAAGTCAAGATTGCATGGGGTCGAACACAAATAATTGTTCAACCGTATTGTTCTATTGAGCTATATTTGCTATTTCTCCTGGATTCCTCACTCCAGATTCCACATTTATTCTCTCCAATGTGCTATGTTGATAATGAACTTCATTAGAGGCCATATTTTAAAGGTCAAGGTCAGCGTAAGTCCAACCTTTTAGTACTTTGCGCTGGAGGGAAGTGTGTTTTCTGCACTGTGAAAATAGCTAAACCCCCCCCAACACAAGGGCTTGGGGGGGCTTGGGCTTTATTCCATTTGAATTATACAGCAGGGAATAACTTTAGAAACCAAGCCTAACTTAGCACCTAGTTTAGTCAATCTATTCTATTAAGTATATTCTTTGGGGTTTCTGATGGAATTGTACAGCAGTTAAATGAATGGAGTGAAGGAACTTTGAATGCTCACATCCTGATGAAACAACCAAATTCTGCCCTTTTGATTTTTTTTTAGCTTTTTAATCTCTTCCTATAAGCTTCCTTGATATAGCCTGACATAGCCCGACCATAATACTGCTGTTCATCCGTATTCATGGTCTGGAGGTTCTTTAACCTGACGCGATTATACTGCGGAGGGGAGGGCATTCACTTCTGGTTTGAAACAATTGGACAGCTCGTCTAATCAGCTTTGCTTATTGGCCGGTAGACTCTCTACCGATGTAAACACGCCCCAGAGGACCGTTCCCAGACCATGGATACGGATGAACATTCATATTATGGGCGGGCTATGTCAGGCTATCCTTGATAGGTAGTCTGAAGAGAAAACGTCACTGTAACATCATATCTAAGAAAATATATTATTAGACAGGCTCTTACCTGTAATTAGTTTACTTTTAATGGTACATGTGAAAATGTACATACACCTGGGCCACTTACAACTATTGCTATGCTATGTTACTATTCCTAAAAAAACAACAAAAATATACATAAAAAGATACATCATTAACTGCAAGTCACAAAATTAAGATAGCCTAAATCTATTGTCATAAATAGGCAGAATCAAGTTCTTACCACGCTGTAACGTTAGAGTTTTAATGATCTCTGAACTAAAGTAGGAAAATGTTCTTCAAATACCCATAGGAGAACCATGGGGGAACGTTAGTTAAAGTTCCCATGACGGTCCATGTTAGCGGGGAGTCAGGCCATTTCCTGTTTAGTTAGAGCGGCTGATGGGTTTTTGCGTGTAGCATGCCGACTCTCACTTGGTGCACCAAGATTTTTGTTTTGCTTTTTATAAATAAATTCTGTTCCAGATTTTTCTAAACCGTCACCTGACTGGGTCTTAATTAGTCACTGCTTAATTATTTTTGGTACCTTAAAATAATTACTATCACTACACAGTACATCTCCACCCATGTGTGTAAACTCACCTCATTCCTGATGGGTCTGGTCCGCTGCTGAAAGTGGGTGGATCAGGCAGGGATTTGTCACTCTTCATGGACACACCACTGGGCACTGGAGATGGAGGCCTGGGTGTGTGTGGACTGCAAACAGAGAGACAAAACACATGCAATTGCCAATATTGTGTGTGTGTGTGTGTGTGTGTGTGTGTGTGTGTGTGTGTGTGTGTGTGTGTGTGTGATGCTATTGAAGGAAATGGGATCAGTAGCCTATGTAATATTAGCATAACCATATACTTTTTATGTCTTTATGTTTGAGTTAGACCTGACTCAACTGTCTTTCCATGACTGGGACTGGGTGTGCATATTATGTTCTTAAGTCAGTCTGTTGCTGCTGTTTCAACATTGCAGACAAGGCGGAATGTTATGTTCTTGCTACTGTTTTTGTGCTTGCACTAGCTGCGTTCGGAAAGGCATACTACGTGCCATATACTGCATATTGCTTCAGTATATACTGAGTACTGGATGCTACACACACCATAGTATACAGTGTAGTAAGCCAAAATTGATATTTTTCTTGTAATATACTACACAACCATGTGACCAACAAAGACCTATCAGCAGGGCTACCAACTCTCACGCGACGAGCGTGAGACACACGATTAGCACTGTTTACACACGCTCTCACCCCACACCCGCCCCCTCACACGCATAATTTTTTAGGCTAGACCCCCAGTCAGACACGCAGCAAACAAGGTAAAGCGCAGAAGAGCGCACAGGCGGTGACATACACCAGCCACTGTCGATCACATTGGACGCACTTACAGTAGTTGCTGTCTGTGCAACATGTCATTTAATAGGCTATATTTGATCACCATCTGGCAAAAGTTTTCAAACTTTCTCTGCTTCAATAGAGCAATCCCAAAATAAAAGGTGAATGTGAAATCTCGACGTGAATGTAAAAATTGAGAGCGATACGCATCTGCTGCTTCTTGAGTGATACGTGACTCTATAGTCCATGTAAAATAGCCTGCCTATTCTTGGTTAAATTGCTGGAATTTCCATACTGATCTGGAATCAGAGATTCATTCCCGATCATGGCGAACCGAGAGGATCCTCGTCAGTCCGATCAAACACTAGAGAAAGCGCATACCCGCTCATTTGCGCTAGACTAGAGTAATAAAAGTTTGCCTCCGCATATTTAGTCCACTGATGCATCGCGCAAAAATTCGGTAAACATAGACAGTAAGGTTAACAACATTACTGAACAAATATCAGTGAATGTGGGCTACAATAATCCACAATACATTTTTTGATAGCCTTCATTCTGCAAGATTGGCTATTTCATCTGATATGAGGTCCACCTTTTTTCCTCCATTAGGCTACTTTGACAAAATCAAACGTGGCCATAAGATGCTCTACTTTATTATTTTATTGATGTCCTGTTACATCCTTTACCATGTTACACAGATTGCTCTTCTAAACTGCTACTGTATCTAGATTTGTGGGGACAAATATTTTCCCTTTAGGACTAGGCTACTTTCCCTTCTTAAAGTGATATCTGGGGTATTCACATTAACTCTCATCAGAGAACAGCAAATCTGGGAGAGAATGATTTGGTAACAGACAGGGCAGGATGTCATTCAGTTTGTTGTAATAGACATTTCACAGGTTTCCCATTTTGGTATTATGATAGGCCTATTTTACATTTCCTTAAACCCTTTAAAAAGCTTCTGTTAGGTAGGGAGCTGCTCTTGTTCCTGAGCTAGCCTATCTGTAGGGGACCCCAGTATTGCCTGATGAAATAGCACCAGAGAATATACTACATCCTGATAAATTTAAGATGGACTACAATTACTGTATGTAGCCTATGCAACAAATTACAGCCAATTATCCAACAAATTAGACCATGTCAGGACCTACAGACCTTGCTCAGTAGAGGGATGTCAGGATAATTCTAGGGGCCTGGCACAAACAGGAACATATTTTAATACACTAATTATAATTATGAGAGCATTTTCAATACTGTAGCCTATTGTTTAAGCACCCTTATTTGTTGATCACAAGCTGAGTGCTCAGCTTTACTGATTTACTTGTGAAGGCCTAGCAAAACAGTACACAGAAATTATGAATCTCAATCACATGTAATTTAGGTAATGCATATCACCAGCAAGCCACCCCAAAATCCACCAGATTGCAGGAAATCACATCAACGTAATGGAAAATTTCCCAGGGCAGGTCCCCAGCCCCCCATTTGATTGTATTGTGCATCCCCCGCAGGATGGTCCCAAAAACACCACAATGATGGGATCATTGAAAATCAGCTACAAATTTCTCACACGGGCCTACCACTGCACCCTCCTCCTTTGATTTAGCGTGTGCCAGAAAAATGGTGCCCCCACCCAAAAAAAAAAAAAAAAAAATCTCACTCCAAGGTTTTTTGAAAAGTTGGCAGCCCTGCCTATCAGCTTTAAGCTAACGTTAGAAGCTTGCTTCCCGCGCTAGCTCGCTTCCCTCAATTGAAGTTAATGGTTAGCAATCAAGCTAACATCTTTGGGCTGGCATTTGAATGTAAAGCTATGCACAGTTGCTCAAATGCTAACCAAAACGAACTTATCTCTTACAAACGAACAAAGCACAACTACAACAGTCATATGTCCGTATGTGCAAGTTAAAACTGTTACTGTGTCAAAAAAATGCCTCAAATAGTTAGTTTGCAGTCACTTAAGTTTCAGCAAAACCATCACTACTGTCCGCCATTGCAGCCAGGATTTTTCAGTGAGGGGAAAGATCGCGGGAATTGGAGAATGCGTTGAATTATGGGATTGAAGTATCCGAGTAGTGAGCATCTCTTGTACACTGGCGATTTGGCCGCCATCAGTATAACATCCAGGAAACGTTTGCATACTGGTAAAATCATATTTTCCACATACTGCATACGACGTACAACTTCATGCCAGGATCAGTACACCAGTAGTACCCAGTACGCATTTTTGAACACGGTAACTGTCTGCGTTTTGTCCCCTGCGTCAGTGGCTCTGTGTGGTCCTCTCTGTGTGTCAACTGGGATGTCCAACACCATCTTGAATCAACCTAGAACTGCACTTATAGTCAGGCTATTTCCTGTTTAGTTAGAGCAACTGATGGCTTTTTGTGTGTAGCATGCTGACTCTCACTTGGTGCACCAAGATTTTGTTTAACTTTTTATAAATAAACTCTGTTCCAGATTTTTCTAAACCGTCACCTGACTGGGTCTTAATTAGTCACTGCTTAATTATTTTTGGTACCTTAAAATAATTACTATCACTAAACTCACCTTATTTCTGACGGGTCTGGTTCCCTGCTGAAAGTGGGTGGATCAGGCAGGGACTTGTCACTCTTCATGGACACACCACTGGGCACTGGAGATGGAGGCCTGGGTGTGTGTGGACTGCAAACACACACAAACAAAATGTATGTGATTACTAGTTATGGCTGTGTGTGACTGTGTGTGTGTGGGTGTGCGCGCACATGGTTGTTTAATGCTATTGAAGGAAATGGGATCAGAATGTAATATTTGCACACTATACTATACATCTCCACCCATGTGTGTAAACTCACATTATTTCTGACGGGTCTGGTTCCCTGCTGAAAGTGGGTGGATCAGGCAGGGACTTGTCACTCTTCATGGACACACCACTGGGCACTGGAGATGGAGGCCTGGGTGTGTGTGGACTGCAAACAGAAAGACAAAACACATGCAATTGACCCTTCGCTAAGCCCCACCCCCTTAGTTACTGTTGTCAGGCCTGACAAACTAACCAAAAACGTAACTTGCGTCCATAGGAATGAATGCAAAACATAGCCTCAAACAATGGCTCTTCAGAGATAAACCTCAAGTGATTAACAATTTCTAATAGCATGTAATGATTGACAAAAAGGTCTACTTTGAGCACCTTACCGCAGTTTAAATGGAAATTTATTGAATTCATAGAATAACAGACCTAACCTTACCGTCACCATATAACACCACAGCAAAATCAACCAGCACGAAACTCCATCAAGGCATCTTAAAACGAAGACCAATCAACCTAAAAATTAAGGACTATTAATCCTTCCTCCTAATACTCCCATAAGTAAACAGTTTAACTGTGCCACAACAGATAAAATATCCTGTAATTGTCTGCAAATATTACGTTTTGGGGTAAAGGAAAGGCTAAAGAGCATTTTCCCTATCAAGTTTGAATGATTCATGCTGCATTTTTTGCCGACGCCATAGGCATAACATTGTAGAATATTGCCGCTACTCAAATGTTTGACAGGCCAGGGCTCTTTAGTTACCGTTGCTATATGTAGGATTGGTCAGTTGCCGTTCTTGGGAGGGGCTTAGCGAAGGGTCAATTGTGTGTGTGTGTGTGTGTGTGTGTGTGTGTGTGTGTGTGTGTGTGTGTGTGTGTGTGTGTGTGTGTGTGTGTGTGTGTGTGTGTGATCACTATACATCTCCACCCATGTGTATAAACTGACCTTATTCCTGACGGGTGTGGTCCCCTGCTGAAAGTGGGTGGATCAGGCAGGGACTTGTCACTCTTCATGGACACACCACTGGGCACTGGAGATGGAGGCCTGGGTGTGTGTGGACTGCAAACAAACACAAACAAAATGTATGTGATTACTAGTTATGGCTGTGTGTGACTGTGTGTGTGTGTGTGTGTGTGCGCACGCACATGTTTGTTTAATGCTATTGAAGGAAATGGGATCAGAATGTAATATTTGCATAACATTTGCCCTGTGTCAGTGGCTCTGTGTGGTCCATGTCAACGGGGATGTCCAACAGCATCTTGAATCAACCTAGAACTGTACTTATAGTCAGGCCATTTCCTGTTTAGTTAAAGCAACTGATGGTTTTCCAGTGTCGCATGCCGACTCACTTGGTGCACCAAGATTTTTGTTTAGCTTTTTATAAATAAACTCTGTTCCGGATTTTTCTAAACCGTCACCTCACTGGGTCTTGATTATTTACTGCTTAATTATTTTTGGTACCTTAAAATAATTACGATCACTATATAGTACATCTCCACCCATGTGTGTAAACTGACCTTATTCCTGATGGGTCTGGATCACTGCTGAAAGTGGGTGGATCAGGCAGGGACTTGTCACTCTTCATGGACACACCACTGGGCACGGGAGATGGAGGCCTGGGTGTGTGTGGACTGCAAACACACACAAACAAAATGTATGCGATTACTAGTTATGGCTGTGTGTGTCTGTGTGTGTGTCTGTGTGTGTGCGCGTGTTTGTTTAATGCTTGTTGCATAACATTTGCCCTGCGTCAGTGGCTCTGTATGGTCCACGTCAACTGGGATGTCCAACACCATTTTGAATCAACCTAGAACTGTACTTATAGTCAGGCTATTTCCTGTGTAGTTAGAGCAACTGATGGTTTTCGAGTGTCGCATGCCGACTCGTTTGGTGCACCAAGATTTTTGTTCCAGGGCACCAATCCATTTTTTTTTTTTCAGTTGGTTTACCCAAAATCCAGTCCGCATTTTTCAGCACACCTTCCAGCAACCTGCTTGCTTGCTTGCCTGCTTGCTTGTGAGAGAGACTCGTTTGCCTGTGCAGCTCATACAGTCATCCCAAATGGTAGGCTAGAGTTGACTTTATAGATTTGGGAAGGGATTATGTCTTCTACTAGACTTAATTCAGTTGTGAAGTCATGCAATTATAAGGAATGCATATTCCTATTTTACCCATGCCAGTGTCACAAATGCTATTGTATACTATTACAAAGAATCTTCACTTTCTCTTTCCCGGCAGAATGTTCATAGTCAGTTACTTAATGATAAAATATTTTACTTCGAATATCAATTTTATAGAAATTCAGATCATTGTGCATCTCTTTACACTTTTGTCAAAAGTAAGTGTTAACCTGAACATAGCCCTATTAAGTAAATCTTAGTTACTAAGAGTAAAACCTTTTTCAACATGAATCTGACAACTTCATGCCAGAATCAGTACACCAGTAGGACCCAGTACGCATTTTCGAACACGGTAACTGTCTGTGTTTTGTCCCCTGCGTCAGTGGCTCTGTGTGGTCCATGTCAACTGGGATGTCCAACACCATCTTGAATCAACCTAGAACTGTACTTATAGTCAGGCCATTTCCTGTTTAGTTAGAGCAACTAATGGATTTTTGCATGTAGCATGCCGACTCTCATTTGGCGCACCAATATTTTTGTTTTGCTTTTTATAAATAAACTCTGTTCCGGATTCTTCTAAACCGTCACCTGACTGGGTCCTAATTATTTACTGCTTAATTATTTTTGGTGCCTTACGGGCGGTTTCCACAGGGCGAAATTTTCGCCTACTTCCCATTGAAATGAATGGGAGGCGAATTTCGCCCTGCGAATGGCGAATTCGCCAAGACCGGCGAAAAAAGTTGAGAAATGTTTAACTTTTGGCGAATTTCGCCAGGCGATAACCAATCAAGTTTATTTGAAACGTTACGTGACAAGACAAGGGCGGGAGTACAAAATTTTGCAAACAACATGGCGGCATCCATGACTTCGTTATATGAAAAATATATTATTTGATTTAATGGGCCATAGTTTCTGTCTACATCGTCCCCGATTGTGTTTAATATTGTATACGAGTGCTATCGTGGCTGGTAGAACACTGTAGGTGTACAAATGAGCTTAATAACTTCAGTTAGCTCAATGCTAATAACTAGCTAACGATTAGCCGTGTTAGCACACTGATATCAGTCAATATTGACTTGTGGGACACAAATTACCGTTGACAATAAAATAAAACCAAAACGAACATTTGCATGTGTTACACTAACATAATAGGGGCAAATAAACCACTGTAAATCCCAATTCCAACTCCTGGTTAAGTTTAGCTGCTAGGTTAATGTGAGCAACCTGGCGCAACCGACCCAGACACCCTGCTACGACCTCTGCTTGGTACACGCCCCCCAGCGAAGATTCGCAAAGAGTTTTCGCCCTGTGGAAACCGACAGTTAAAATAATTACTATCACTATCACAGTACATCTCTACCCATGTGTGTAAACTCACATTATTTCTGACGGGTCTGGTTCCCTGCTGAAAGTGGGTGGATCAGGCAGGGACTTGTCACTCTTCATGGACACACCACTGGGCACTGGAGATGGAGGCCTGGGTGTGTGTGGACTGCAAACACACACAAACAAAATGTATGTGATTACTAGTTATGGCTGTGTGTGACTGTGTGTGTGTGGGTGTGCGCGCACATGGTTGTTTAATGCTATTGAAGGAAATGGGATCAGAATGTAATATTTGCACACTATACTATACATCTCCACCCATGTGTGTAAACTCACATTATTCCTGATGGGTCTGGTCCGCTGCTGAAAGTGGGTGGATCAGGCAGGGATTTGTCACTCTTCATGGACACACCACTGGGCACTGGAGATGGAGGCCTGGGTGTGTGTGGACTGCAAACAGAGACAAAACACATGCAATTGCTAATATTGTGAGTGTGCTTGTGTGTGTGTGTGTGTGTGTGTGTGTGTGTGTGTGTGTGTGTGTGTGTGTGATCATACATCTCCACCCATGTGTATAAACTGACCTTATTCCTGACGGGTGTGGTCCCCTGCTGAAAGTGGGTGGATCAGGCAGGGATTTGTCACTCTTCATGGACACACCACTGGGCACTGGAGATGGAGGCCTGGGTGTGTGAGGTCTGCAAACAGAGACAAAACACATGCAATTGCTTATATTGTGGCGCGCGCGCGTGTGTATGCATATTTGTGTAAAGCTATTGAAGGAAATGGGATCAGTATGTAATATTAGCATAGTCATATACTTTTTATACTGCAAACAGAGACTGCAAACAGAGAGACAAAACACATGCAATTGCCACTATTGTGTGTGTGTGTGTGTGTGTGTGTGTGTGTTTGTTTATGTGTGTTTTAACTCACTCTGCAGTGGTCTGTGTTGATGTTTTGCTCCTCTTCACATGCACATCCATGTCCTCTTCAGTCTCCATGGTAACACAGCTGTGTACTGCAGACTCTGGGCTCAGATCCTCACTGTGAGCTGCTGCCCCCTCAGACTCTGGATTCACTCTGGAGTCTCACTGGGAGAGAAACAACACACAGAAAACTACTGAACAGCATTACTGCACTGGAGCAAAGTGCATTGATAGGAGAACACCTGACTAGCCTTCAATAACTATAGATACACTCATAGCGATAGCAAATTGAATTTGCTCACCGACTACATCTAACAATCAGCCATAGATTGTACTCAGACCTTGTGGTGTCTGAGCTGTTTACGCTCTAGGTTATATTCAAAGGTGCTTTATTGGCATGACAAGAGGATGTTTGCATTGCCAAAGCAATTATAGGTGAACTTACATATAAACAGGTAAAGAACAGATAGATCAGTAGTACTTGAAGTAGTAGGATAGTAATAACAGTGGAAGTAACAATAATAATAATAAAATAATAACAGTAACAATAACAGGAACTATTGTTATCTCTCTTTCTGTCTTGACACACACACACACACACACACACACATACACACACACACACACACGCAAAGGTATGTATCAATGTATGCACGCATGTATATACCCACACAAACATATGCATACACACACACACACACACACACACACACACACACACACACACACACACACACACACACACACACAAGCATTAATTCACAGATCAGATAGAGATATTAGCAAGAGATCAAACAATGTGGTTTGGTGTGTCACTGTCCCTCATTTTATGGCAGGCTGCAACGTATTTAGCAGCTAGTGGAGCTGTTGGTCCTTCTCCTAATAGGTAGGCTAATTTCTGAAGGTCTGGAAGGGAGTTGAAATTTGGAATATTGTCTGAAAATATTGATAAATAATTTGTTCTCAATTGTTCAAATTTAGGGCAGTATAGGAGAAAGTGCATCTCTGTCTCGACCTCACCAGTCGTACAGTGACCACAGAGTCGCTGCTCTCTTGGTAGCCATTCTTTTTTGTACCTGCCTTTTTCAATTGCAAGGCTATGGTCACTGATCCTATACTTGGTAAGAATCTGTCTCTGCTTTATATCTCTGACGGTGAAGAGATAGTCTGCCAATTCATAATTTCTTTTTAGTGTCAAATAACATTCTAATTTAGGTTGTGAATTTGTTTGGTTGTCCCAATGTTCCAGATATGTTTTTTTGCTCTTCATTCATAATTTATTTTACATTTATTTGATTTGGGAAAGCAGTCTTGGTCTGAGAGTGATGTGTTAGTGTGTTAGATGGGTTAGTTAACTTCAGAACCAACTGACTGAGGGAACTGGTTTCAGGGCTGAGCTCTTGGGTTTTGAATGCTTGGAATTTTATAGTGTCCTCAGCACTAAATTTGAGATGGATCCAGAATTTTAGGGATCTTTTTTGTATATGTAAAGCCAATGGGAATCTGCCTAATTCTGCCCTGCATGCATTTGTGTGTGTTTTTCTTTGGACTCTGAGGATATTCCGAATAAATTCTGCATGCAGGGATTCTATGGGATGCTTGTCCCACCTAGTGTAGTCGAGCTTACTGAGTGGACCCCAGATTTCACATCCATATAGTGCAATTGGCATGATAACACTGTCAAATATTTTACACCAGATTTTAATTGGAATTGGTATTTTATGAAAATTTCTTTTGATGGCATAGAGGGCTCTGCGGGCCTTTTCTTTTAGCGCATTCACTGCTGGGTCAAAGCTTCCAGAGGCACTGAGTTTCAGGCCTAAGTAGTCATAGTATAAGGAATGCTCTAGGGCGGTGTTTCCTAGAGTGAAAAGGTGTCTGGTTGCCTGAGATCTGGCTTTCTTTTGGAAGACTACAACTTTAGTTTTTTCTAAATTAACTGTCAGGGCCCAGTTCTGACAGAAATCCTCCAGCAGATTTAGATGTTGCTGTAGCCCTTGTTCTGAGGGCGACAGCAAGACTAGGTCATCCGCATAGAGTAAGAATTTGACTTCCTTATTATTTAGGGTGAGGCCAGGAGCTGTAGATTGTTCCAGTGACACCGCTAACTCATTGATGTAAATATTGAATAGAGTAGGACTCAAACTACAGCCCTGCCTCACCCCACGCCCTTGAGTGAAGTATTCTGTTCTTTGGTTATCAATTTTTACAGCACATTGATTGTCCGAATAAAGAGATTTGATTATGTCATATATTTTACCCCCTACACCAGATTGTAAAATTTTATAAAATAATCCATCATGCCAAATACTATCAAATGCTTTTTTGAAATCGACAAAGCATGCAAATATTTTACTTTTAGTTTTTTGGAAAACATGTTTGTTGATTAGGGTGTGTAGGGTGTAAATATGGTCTGTAGTACGATGTTTTGGTAAGAATCCAATTTGACTTTTACTCAAGACATTGTGCTTGATAAGGAAGGCCTGTAGACGGGCGTTTAGAATACAGCAGAAAACCTTCCCCAGGTTACTGTTCACACAGATGCCTCGGTAGTTATTGGGGTCAAATTTGTCTCCACTCTTGTAGATTGGGGATATAAGCCCCCTATTCCAGACCTCAGGAAAGCAGCCAGCTTGAAGAACAAGGTTGAACAGTTTTAAAAGGACCTTTTGTAGCTCAGGGGTGCTGTTTTTTAGCATTTCCGTCCTGATGCTGTCAGGTCCACATGCTTTTTTAGCTTTTAATTTATGGAGTGTGTCTGTTAGTTCTTCAATTGTGATTTCATAGTCAAGGGGGGTTTGGTTGTCTTTTATAATTGTTTCAAGGGAATGTAGTTTTTGTTTAATGATTTGTTGGCCAATTGTGAGGTTAGATGGAGGTATTTTACTGTAGAGGTTTTCAAAGTACTTCCTCCATGTTTCTCCATCTTGTAGAGGTGTTTCCTGGTTTTGTTTTGGGTTGAGGTTATTCCATTTTTCCCAAAACTGATTTTCATTTATAGATGTTTCAATTTCTTTTAGGGTTTTATTGTAGTGGGCTGTCTTTTTCTTTTTAAGTAGATGTTTATATTCTTTAAGGTATTGACAATAGTTTTCTCTAATTTCCAGGTTATGTGGTTGGCGGTGTTTTTGGTTGGATATTTGTCTGAGATTTTTCCTCATAATTTCACACTCCTTGTCAAACCATTTTTCTTTATGGGTCTTGTTTTTAGGTTTGGAATTTCCTCTCAAAAGATTTGCTTTAAGGGCAATTTTATGATCATTAATTTGCTTTACAGCCAATTCTACTTCTGGGTGAAGTGGTTCAAATTTGGTTAGTAGAAAGTTGTTAATAATATTAGTTATTTCAACAGAACTGGCAACATTGGTGAATTCAGACTCACTGTCAGGTTATATTCAGTCATTGTGGTGCTTCGCCAATCACAACATTCTATCTGGAGTCATTGAGCGGGCTTAGCGTTGTTTGAATTGCTTGTTAGTTGCGTTGATTAGATGTACGCATTTTACCCAAGGGTCTATCACTCGTGGCCAGACTATACATTTATGTCTGGCTTGTCAGAAAGAATAACCAATGAACATGTGTATTCAATTATAAGAAGGCGACAGTGATTTCAACTTGTATAAAACTATTTATCGAAGAAGAGAATAAAAGTCAACAACTCACTTGAAGCAACAGGTAGGTGTAGTCTACACTGATAGATAAAGTCACTTTTCTGCAGACACAGAATAACGTTAATCTCTTATATTTATAAGCAAATTATTGCAAGGTCAGTGGATCATCTGTACATCTCCATTTTAACATGGCATCAGCCATTTTCCTATGAGACAATGTATAATCCATATTGATATTGAGAGACTGATATTCAAAAAGTTTCCAAGATTGAGCACAATTGCCTGTTCAGTGGACAAGTGAGAGCAAGTCAAAAAGAGGGGGAAAGTGAAAGATTTTCCAGGGAGCCTCTGCTCAAAAAAATAGGTATATATGTGCAAATGGTGGCCACCAGATGGCGCTAAAGTGCTGCATATCGCTCAACCACTAGAGAAATTTTGGCAATGATAAGTCTCTAAGTACATATTTGACCATTATAAAGAAGGGCCAATGAGTAGCCTATATATGTGGTGTCAGAGATTAAATTAATGTCTCGAAAACATTATAGTTTATTTTTTAAAATATATATATTTCATTTCACACATTTTTTGGGGGACTTCTAAAAGTGAAATGAATGCTGTAATATGTCAGTGGACATAGTTGAGGATAGTGACTGTTTTTTGTTTACATTTAATGGGAGTCTATGGCGTACCGTAACACGTTTAAGGCTAATCTCTTCCGTAAATACTAGATAGCAACAGAGTGGTCAAACTATGAAGACTTTCTAGCTGCGGGCTACTATGCTAGCTATGAGACAATGTTTTTTACAACCATACACTGTATCGCACCTTGATTTTATGAACAGTAAATAATTCAGTGATCTTTTAAACAATGAAAGCACAATATATCCAATTCTAAGTCAATAACCAAATTAATTAAATACACTCACCTTCAGATCCATGTAGACATCTATGGCTGTTTCCAGTCTCAGAGAGAACTTTGCTCCTGCAGTAAAGTTTTACAGTGTTCACCAAGACTAAAGTCCATACATCTTTCAGCAATGAGTGCAGGGTGGTTAGAAGAGCAAATGAAACACACACACACACACACACACACACACACACACACACAGGTAGTTTCCAATTACGGCACTGTGTGGACAGCCACAGCGCCTCCTTGTGGTAACACACCAGAAGAACATACATCGCAGCCATTCTCAAAGTGGCACTGAAACACTTAGGCAAAGCTGATGTGACAAGAGTGGGTTGATCGCAATCTGTTGCTCACCTACCACATAATTCAGAATCTACTAATTCTTTTAGGCTATTTGAATAGATTTTTTCATTCATTTACATGAGGTTTTTCATGATTGACTTGTGTTTTTAACATAGCTATGTATCCACCAATAATAATAATCTTGCAACATAACATTTTATAATAAACAGAAGGCATGAATTGACAGATCACCACCTCCTGGGTCATGAGGACAAAACATTATGCTGCTGACAAACACACACACACACACACACACACACACACACACACACACACACACACACACACAGAGAGACACACAGACATACACACATAGCCCACACTCTCTCTCTCTCTTTCTCTCTCACTCACACACCCTTTAATTCTGAACCAAAAGCTACCGACTGTGTGGATGGACAGTGGCGCTCACTGATGGCTTGATGGGCCTGAGTAGAGCTGCCACATCACCCTCGTGGGGTTATACTGTGAGGGTCACACATCCACTACTTTGGGCCATCCCATAAGACTGACAGTTAACCGTCATATGGTGATTTTTCTTTGTAAACCAGATGTTTAAGGAACAACTGAACATATAGGCTGATGTTCATGCGAGTTTATGCAGTGGGGCAGATGTTCCAGCAACAACCGAAAATTCCCTGCTTGATGTCCTGTATTAACCGAACCTATGCTTTAAATTGAACAGAACTTTTCCAATATTTTAAAATGTGAATTATTCAGTCATATTAGCCTGTGTCATGGGTGAAAATATGTGATCTCATGTCTTTACTAATTGTAACTACATGTAACTCAAAGAGTAATAGCATACCCTATATTTGTGGGAGTATCAAGATTATGGCTAGCTTAGAAATCTATTAGGGCAGCCACATATATGGATTTATGCTGGACAGTTTTGGATTTGGTGCAGCATCAAACACAGTGTGTGAAGAGCTGCGTTTAGGGCTCAGTGAGATGCACCCAATGGGCCAGATTTTCATCTTTAAGTTCACCTATAAAAATTGTGAATAATTTGTCTTTATGTTTATATGCCTACATCGACTGTTTCTCACACATAATCTGTGAGAATCGCGCAAAGTTTAGCACAACAGAACACCCAAGCTCATGCCCACTGGTCATTAAAAGAAAAAAAAAACTTATCTAAAAAATGTATCTAATGCTCTGAACATTATAACTGATGGCTAATGTGAAACTTTTTATAATGATTGGCAATTCTTAAATAATGCTGTTTCTGAAATCATCTTACTCTGTCTGGTCCTGACTCACAGTGGTCATAAAAGATGCCATGACACTTATTGCAAAGAGTAGGTCAGACTTCTAAACAGCAGATCCAGAGACTGGGCCATGATGATGTTCAACTAGACAAACAGATTGGGGATGGATTTGTTCTGTAATACAGTGTATAATCCTGGGTTGGGTTTAGGTCCAAGAAAATACGTAATTCTGGGAAAGCAATCCTGTGATTTATTTGTAATACAGAAAACAATCCTGAGTTTGGGTCCAAGAATGACGTGAATATAAAAAAGAGATAGGACTTCATTAATGACCTAGTAAAACTGATGGTCACATTGGAAATCAGTCTCTGAAGTTTATTACTGTAAATATACTCAATACTTTATATCAAATCTGACAAAATTACATAGAGCAGGGGTGTCAAACGTAAGGGCCGGATGCGGCCCTTTTCATAATTTCATGTGGCCCAACATGTCTAATTGCTACACATTAGTAAGGAGCTAAAACCAATCCCATGATCCTTTGACCTCTGTTGATTTACAGCTTAAAAGGCACTATAGGATTTAATAATGTAATATTAAATGCACTTTCATGAAATTAGATTGTGTAGTTTTTTATAGTGCAACTTTGCATCAACAAGATGTCATATTCTAGTGATATTAAATGATTCAGCTGATTCAGCAGTGTTGTATGTAGATTCTGTGAAGATGTCAAATATTCAAATTGTAGAAAAGACAAGTTTTAATGATTTTGGTCCAAAGTGTCATGAACATAATTTTGTTTATACAGTAGGTATGGCAAGTGCCTTGGATCTTTTTTTTTTTTTTTTTACATTTTATTTGGAAATATTATAGCAGGAAAAATGACCGTTTCAAATAGGCTACAATTAATCAGTAGAACAGATCATATTATGAATACAGACACAAAAAAACACCTACGGTGTATGGGGCATAATAATTACATGTAATATAATTCAATGTCACTCAGAGAATTTTTTTTTCTGGCTGACAGGATGCCTCTTATTTCACAATAAAAAAGTTTAATCACAGTTCCATATCAATTCTCTTTAGAATGGTAATAACAGCAAGATGCCTTGTGGATCGACTAGCCTATCACATATTCTGTACAGCAACCAAACAGGTTAACTTCTTTTAAAACGCTAGTGAAGATACACTCCCCCTTCTGGAATCTGAGAGCTAGCAGGAAAAAGAAACTTTATAATTGTGTGCATATCTTTATAATTGTGTGTGAGTGTGTGTGTGTGAGAGAGAGAGAGAAAGAGAGAGAGTTTAAAGCCCTATTCGCACGGGACTAGTTTAATGGGGGGATGTATAGTAATGTTGATTGACCAGACGACATCAGGCATTAGAAACGACCAATTCGGATGGGACAAGAAATCGATATTCATCTAACATGGGAGGAGTTGTTGGTTACGCACAAGTGAAAGTCCGAAATTGGACGAGAGAGGGCGGAGTCAGGTTAGAGAGAGGCGGTTCTGGCCCTACTTATTACCGAGGGTCGCATTCGCACAAGATTAGTATTACCTATGGTAGATTCTCCGGACCGTTTCACAGGAGGTAAAATTCTCGGCGAAGTTTACCGACGTTTTTACTGATATGCCGCGTTCGGACGGGACTAAATTTCCCGGTTATCATTACTTTACCCCAGGTCCCCCCCATTAAACTAGTCCCGTGCAAATAGGGCTTATGTGGGTCTCATAAAGTCTAATGAAGAACAGTGAGAAGAGATGAGGGCATAAAGAAATTAAGAGTGTGTGTGTGTGTGTGTGTGGGGGGGGGTAGAGAGCAGTGGAGAAAGAGATGGAGAAGAGGATAGAGAACAATGGAGAAAGAGAGAGAAGGAGAGGGGGATATGGAGTTGTGGTGAAAGAGAGGAAGAGAGGGAGACATGCAGTGGTGGAAAAGAGAGAGAAGGAGAGGGGGTATGGAGTGGTGGAGAAAAAGAGGAGGAGAGGGGGTATGGAGTTGTGGAGGAGAAAGAGAGGAAGAGAGGGAGACATGGAGTGGTGGAAAAAGAGAGAGAAGGAGAGGGGGATATGGAGTTGTGGATAAAAGAGGAGGAGAGGGGGATATAGAGTTGTGGAGGAGAAAGAGAGGAAGAGAGGGAGACATGGAGTTGTGGAGAAAGAGAGAGGAAGAGAGGGGGATGAGGACAAGTGAAGAAAGAGACAATTGACTATTAAAACCCCCTTGATTAAACCATGTGACAGGAGGATGGGTACAGATAGAGAGAGGTGAGAGAGAGAGAGAGAGAGAGAGAGAGAGAGAGAGAGAGAGAGAGAGAGAGAGAGGCAGAAGAAGAGGAGAGGGAGGAGAAAAAGTAAACAAGGAAATAGAAAAAAAGAGGGATGAGAAAGACAGAGGGGAGACAAGGGAAGCAAATGAGAACACATGAGTAAAATGAGAGGATAAAAAGAAAAGGAGAAAGAGGAGGATGGGAGCTAGATAAGATAAAGAAGTTCAGAAAAAGGAGGAAGAGAGAAAAAGACAGAGTGAAGGGGGTGAGGAAAAAGAGAAACAGGAGGAGGAGGTAATACAGAGGGAGGACAGAGCAGAGAAAGAGGAAGTAGGGATAGAAACAGAAAAGAGAGATAAAGTGGAGAGGAAGATGTGAGTGAGTAAAAGGGGGTGAGTGAGTAAAAAGAGGAAGATGAAGGTGAATGGATGAAAGGGAAAGAGAAACAGGGATTAGAAATGGAGGAGGAAAGAGGGAATAAAGAAAGGAAAATAATGACAAAAAGAGAATGACCAGAGGAAGGAAGAAGGGCAGAGAGACAAAAGGAGGAGGATAGAGAGAAAGAGAAAGAAGGGAGGTGACAGGTGGAAGTAGGCTACCTGTTGGGGGAGGAGCTCATGTGATCTGGCACAGGGACACTGAGGAGCCAGGCCAAACCCAAAACCCTGGATAGAGGGGCTCAGTGAATGTGGAGTGGAACGCATGCAGGTGTGTGAGTGTGTCAGAAGAGATGCTGTAGAAGGACAGAGTGCCGGCCGGCCAGTCCAGGTAAACTCCTACTCTTCTGGAGCCGGAGGAGGGGACAGGTATGTCAGTGTGTTTATCATTGTGCCAGGCAGAGTAACTGTGAGGAGAGCAGTCCAGACTCCAGGACTTGGCATTATTTCCCATTATGACATCATCACTGCTCCCTTTCCTCTTGATGCTTTTATAGGCCACAGCTATTAGAGCCCCATCATACCCACTCCACTCAGCCTCCCAGTAGCAGCGTCCAGACAGACCCTCTCTACACAACACCTGATACTGGAGTCAAATCTCTCTGGGTGGTCAGGATACGGCTGCTCCTCATACACATATGTCACCTTTCTGTTCCCCTTAGAGAGAGAGAGTTTTATGTGTACTGTGTTTGGGTCCAGTGTGAGTTTACAGGCATCTGCAGACAAGAGGAGAGGAGCGAAACATCCTCATCAGAATATGGGGAGACACACACACACACACACACACACACACACACACACACACACACACACACAAAGAAGGAAGATGAGGGAAAGGAAGGGGAGGGGGAGGAGTGTAGAGATGGAAAGAACATAAAGAAACGAGGGGAAGAGAGGAGGAAACACACACACACACACACACAACAAACACATACAAACACACATACACTCACTGACACACACACACAGAGAGAGAGAGAGAGAGAGAGAGAGAGAGAGAGAGAGAAGATGAGGAAGGGAAGGAGGAGGAGTGAAGTGATGGAGAGAATATAAAGAGAGGAGGGGAATAGAGGAGGAAACACACACACATATACAAAGACACACACATACAAAGACAAAGATACATACAAACACACACACACACACACACACACACACATATACACACACACACACACACAAGAGAGAGAGAGAGAGAGAGAGAGAGAGAGAGAGAGAGAGAGAGAGAGAGAGAGAGAGATGAGGAAGGGAAGGAGTGGAGAGATAAAGGGAACAGAAAAGAGGAGGGAAGAGAGGAGTAAAGGGGAGACGGAAACACACACACATACTGTACATACACACTGACATACACACAACATTCACAAGCATACACACACACACACACACACACACACACACACACACACACAACAACACAACACAAACAAACACACATACACTCACTGACACACAGAGAGAGAGAGAGAGAGAGTGTAAATAACCACCTAAAGGGTTTATTATTTTAGGTGAATTTATCTGATTAATATTTCAGGTATTTTATTTTGACACTGATATTATTCTGTTTTCTTATAGTATGCATTTTGTAAGGTAAAGAGGCTTTATGCCATCCTATGCATTTAAGACAGAAAGGAAGCTGTATTTTGATAAGGCCATAAGGTGGCGCTCTGTTTTATGGTACGTTTGCCAGTGAAATCGTCAGTAAGGCTACAGCGCCCATGAGAGAAGGTCATATTGCTTAGCCTGTGCATATAGTTTCAGTTTAATGGACCCGTAATGAGGCACAAGCTCTTACGGTGGTCGGAGTTTATAAGAGATAGTAGTTTTGCAGGAATTTACATGTACTTTCATGTTCAAAGAGCAAATTAAAAAGTAAACTTCACCAGCAGTCAAGATCATTGCCGTCACAAATTACGGGGACCAGTACAGTAAGAGCTTCACCTCTCCAGCTAACTTGCTAAGAAGATTCCAACGGAGGAAAAAGGACAACTTCTACGGACGGAAAGGAACACAACTTCGAAGGAAAAGTACAAGAACAGCGGTTAGTTGAAGACGGCGTGGTGGTTACAACGAAAACGAAAGGAAAAAAGGCTAACGAAAATGGAAGGAGACGGTGCTAATCTACAAAGCATGGATAAGGAGGAGCAGATTGCTAAGCTTCGAAAGGTAATAGAGGAGTGCAAGGAAATGCTTCATAAAGATACAGAAAACGGTGCTGTCAGGCAACAACTAAAAGAGACTTTGCAAAATAATGAGAAAATGCTTGCTGAACTGATAAAGGATGATGAAAATGGCGAATTAGCTAGACGCTCAGAGCGCGCTAGAATTCCCACTGAAAAAATGCTAGCTTACTCTAGAGAAGAACAGAGCAAAAGGGAAAGGAAACTCGCTAGCCTTCATGAACAGTGGAAAGCCCTAGCTCGTGGGACAAGACAAGAACTGAAATATGAGCTAACTGAAAAGCACCTAGCGTCCCTTGCAGACGAACTAGAAAAGAAGAAAATTGACATTTTGAAACTGTTTGATGAACTGAGAGTGCGTAGCACACCAGATACAGAGCTAAGGCGTAAAGTTGATGCTTGTGTAGCAGTAACCAGTGATATAATGAAAATCATAAATGAAAGACTGACAGGCATAAATGGCGAATATGACGCAGAATTTGAAGGACAGCGCCTGCGTGAGCTACTTGAACCAGATTATGCCCGGTCCATTTATGGCTCTGTTTCCGAACTCAGTCGTCACTCCAAGCACTCAAGTGTTGCAGCCAAGCGTGCTGAAGCGGCAGCAGATTTAGCCGCGAAGGAAGCTGAATTCAAGGTGTTGTTGGAAGAAAAGAAACAAAAGGAGAAGATAAGAGCCCTAGAGGAGGAACACAGAAAGGAATTAGAAAAACACAAGGCAGAATTAGAACACTTGCAAGCTGAAAGAGACTTAAAGGCTGCTCAGGCTAGATTTGAAGCCTATGACCGAGAAGTCAAAGAGGAGTCTGACGCTCAGTCCTTCCAGTCCTTCCGCGATCCCCTGCCACTCAACCACAGGCCCCCTCCTGCTCCGATACAGTCTTACCAAGTTGCTCCATCTTCTCCCATCGACGTCACCTGCCTAGCACAAGCTGTTCAGGACAGCATTGCTATCAATAGACTGCCAATGCCAGAGCCCACTGTGTTTAATGGTAACCCAATTGACTTTATTGAATGGAAAGCCTCATTTATGGCACTCATAGATAGAAAGAATATTGCCACTGCTGATAAACTGCACTACCTCAAGCGATATGTAGGTGGCTCAGCTCAGAAGTGTTTAGAAGGCACTTTCTATCGCAGTGATGATGCAGCGTACAGTGATGCTTGGAACAAGCTCAATCAAAGGTATGGTCAGCCATTTATCATCCAAAAGGCCTTCAGAGAAAAGCTAACCAATTGGCCTAAAGTCCTAGGAAAGGATGCTGAAGGTCTGAGGAATTTCTCTGATTTCTTAAATGCGTGTCTGCAGGCCATGCCTCACGTAAAGGGTTTAAATATCTTAAATGATTGTGAAGAAAATCAGAAGTTGATAAGGAAACTGCCTGAATGGTTAGCCTCACGGTGGAATCGCCAAGTGACTGTTCGTCTCACAGAAGGAAAAGATTTCCCCAGCTTTAAAGAATTTGCCAAGTTCATGTCCATGGAGGCGGAAACCGCGTGCAACCCAGTCACTTCCCTCTTCGCTCTCCATTCAGCTGAATCCTGTAACGACAAGGTGAGCACAAGAGTAATCAAAAGAAACAAGGCCAGTGTCTTTAACACACAAACAGTGGTGGACAGTAATCAACAACAGACACAAACAAAAGACAAGGTCAAGACCCCATGCATGTTATGTCAGGATAATAATCATCAGCTTTGCAAATGCCCAGATTTCCTGAAACAGACACTTGAATATAGGAGGACATATGTCAAAGACAACAAACTGTGTTATGGCTGCTTAAAGCCTGGTCATGGTGCGAAGGAGTGCCGATTCCGTCACACCTGTGGTGCATGCAAAGGCCGACATCCTACATGTCTTCACGACGACAGCTATAGAAAAGGTGAAGGGAATGTAAAGGAAAACAAAGAAAACATCGCACAGCACAGTGAAACGGAACCGACAACTGCCATGTCCCTCAATGTCACCAGCCAAGGTCAGTCAGCAAACACCTCCATGATAGTGCCGGTCTGGGTCTCCAACGAAAAGGATCCATCCAGAGAGAAACTTGTGTATGCCCTGCTGGATACACAAAGCGACACGACATTCATTGAAAAGGAAGTAAGTGATGAACTGCAACTAACTACCTATCCTGTTAAGTTAAAACTCACTACCATGATGGGAGAGAATATGGTCATGCAAAGTGATAGAGCATCAGGTCTGCGTGTGAGAGGTTTCAATTCCAGTGTGCACATTAGCTTGCCCCCTGCTTACACCAAAGACTGTATACCTGTGAACAGGGAGCATATTCCAACACACGAAACGGCCAAAAGATGGCGCCATCTCACCACAATTGCAGATCAGATACCGCCATTGCTTAGTTGTGAAGTGGGGCTACTGATAGGCTACAATTGTCCAAGGTCACTCGTGCCCAGACAAGTCATAACAGGAAAGGATGAGGAACCGTTTGCCGTTCTTACAGACTTAGGGTGGACTATTGTTGGCTGTTCAGCTCCTCACTCGGACTCATTGTCAACCAGTCACTGCCACAGAGTAACTGTAAAGGAGCTACCTGCAGTGACTCCTTTGGATGCACTCAGAATTCTAGAGACTGACTTTAAAGACA
The DNA here is from genome assembly GCA_027497455.2 of Sardinella longiceps. NCBI lineage: Eukaryota > Metazoa > Chordata > Actinopteri > Clupeiformes > Clupeidae > Sardinella > Sardinella longiceps. The sequence continues at coordinate 444,305 of JAODXP020000016.1, read as the reverse complement.
CACAAGGGAATGACAAAACAGTCTCTCAGGAGGATTTGATCTTTCTTGATAAGTTAAAGGAAAACATAAAGAAAAACGATCATGGACATTATGAAATGCCCCTCCCATTCAAGGAAAGGCCATGCTTACCTGACAACAAGCAGCTCGCTGTTGTGAGGCTCGGTCACCTGAAAAAGAAGTTCACAACAAACGAAAGGTACAAGAATGACTATGTAAAATACATGAAAGACATCATTGACAGGGGTGATGTTGAAAAGGTATGCACTGATGGCACAGATGGTGAGCGGTGGTACATACCCCACCACGGTGTTTATCACCCCAAAAAGCCCGACAGGCTTAGAGTAGTATTCGACTGCTCAGCGAAGTACAAGGGAACCAGTCTCAATGAACACCTTTTGTCAGGCCCAGACATGATAAACAGTCTGACTGGTGTACTTATTCGTTTTCGGCAGCATCACATTGCTTTGATGTGTGACATAGAAAAGATGTTCCATCAATTTCATGTCTCAGAGAATGACCGTGACTACCTACGCTTCCTGTGGTGGGAGAACGGTGACACCAGCACGCCTGCTCATGAGTTCAGGATGAAAGTCCATCTTTTTGGAGCCGTATCTTCACCAGGATGTGCGAACTATGGATTAAAACAGCTTGCCAAAGAACACAGTCACACACACCCATTAGGGTCACAGTTCATCTCCAGAGACTTTTATGTTGACGATGGGGTAGCTAGTTTTGAGTCTGAAGAAAAGGCCATCTGTCTAGCAAAGGAGGCACGTGAACTTTGTGCAAAAGGAGGTCTACGTCTGCACAAGTTTGTGTCAAACAACCACACTGTTCTGCAGAGCATCCCAGCTACAGAACACGCCACAGACATCAAAGCAAAGAGTCTCACGTTCAACGATGCAGCTTTAGAAAGAGCACTGGGAATACACTGGAACATTGAGAATGACTGTTTCACGTTCAAAGTGACACCCAAAGACCAACCAGCAACAAGGCGTGGCATCTTGTCATCTGTCGCCTCCGTGTACGACCCACTGGGGTTCATAGCGCCCTATCTCCTCAGCGGGAAGAAAGTTCTCCAGGAAATGTGCCACCATGGAACCGGATGGGACGATCCAATTCCAGAGGGGTTAAAGTCACGGTGGGAGAAATGGCAAGATGACCTAGTGAAACTGGAAGGATATACAGATTGCCCGCTGCTATCAACCAGCTGGCTTTGGAAAGGTAATCAAAGCAGAATTACACCACTTCTCAGATGCCAGTACCACTGGTTATGGACAATGCACTTATCTGAGACTGATGAATGAGAAAGGGGACATTCACTGCAGTCTTCTCCTGGGAAAGGCACGCGTCTCACCAGTAAAGGTAACAACTATACCCAGGTTAGAACTCACTGCAGCTGTTGTCTCAGTCACAGTCAGTAATATGCTGAAAGAAGAATTAGGCTACTCTGATGTAGAGGAATTCTATTGGACGGACTCAAAAGTGGTCTTAGGCTATGTTAATAATGATGCCCGCCGTTTTCACACCTTTGTAGCTAATAGGGTGCAGAAAATCCGTCAAGCCTCAGACCCCAAACAGTGGTTTTACATACCCACTGCTGACAACCCAGCCGACTGTGCTTCAAGGGGGCAACAGTGGACGAGTTGCTTTCCTCAGATTGGTTCACTGGCCCTAGCTTCCTGTGGGAAAGGGAAATAGAAATGCCAGAGGTGCCATTAGAGTTACCTGTTGGTGACCCGGAAGTTAGAAAGGCCCAGACTTTTCAGACAGAGACCTCAGAACAAGTTAATCTTGTGGACAGACTCTGTAAGTTCTCATCTTGGTCTCAGGCTGTTAGGGCAGTAGCGCGTCTCATACGGCGTGCGAGAAAAGACAAGTCAAGTGCCCTCTCTACTGTGAGTGAAAGACAAAGTGCAGAGCGACTCATCATCAAACAGCTGCAGAACCAAGCATACAGAGAAGAGATCAACTTACTGAGCAACGGACATCAGCTACCAAGGCATAACAAGCTGTATTCACTTGATGTTTTCCTGGATACAGAGGGTGTGCTCAAGGTGGGAGGTAGGCTCAGCCGCTCATCTTTCCCTACTCCATTCAAACACCCCACAGTCTTGCCTAAAGGACAGCACATAACAAAACTCATCATTGCCCATTTTCATGAAAGAGTGAAGCATCAGGGCAAAGGCTTCACGATCAACGAGATTAGGTCCAATGGCTATTGGATCTGTGGATTGAGCAGAGCAGTCGCAACATGCATCAGACAGTGTGTCACTTGTCGACGGCTGAGAAGGCCCGTCGAAGGCCAAAGAATGAGTGACCTTCCAGTGGAACGAACAGAACCCTCGCCGCCGTTCACGTACTGCGGCATGGACTGTTTTGGTCCATTTTGGACTAAACAAGGGAGAAAACAACAAAAGAGGTACGGGCTGCTTTTCACCTGCTTTTGCTCTAGAGCAATTCACATTGAGATGTTGGAGGATATGTCTACAGACACGTTTATTAATGGACTGAGATGCTTTATTGCATTAAGAGGTGCTGTGAGACAGATCAAATGTGACCAAGGCACTAATTTTGTGGGTGCAAAGAATGAACTGAATGCTGCACTACAAGAATTGGACATGGACAGATTGAATGCATTTCTCACAGACAAACAGTGTGAGTTTGTGTTGAATGCACCTCATGCCAGCCATGCAGGAGGTGTATGGGAACGGCAGATTAGAACTGTTCGAAGCGTCCTGAACGCCACTCTGCTGCTTTCCCCTGGTAGGCTTAGTGATGCATCTTTGCGCACTTTTCTTTATGAGACTATGGCCATAGTAAACAGTCGCCCACTCACTGTTGATACTCTAAACAGTCCCAATAGTTTAGAGCCACTTACTCCCAACCACCTGATCACAATGAAATCCACTGCTGCCTTGCCCCCTCCTGGCAACTTTGAAAGAGCGGATCTTTATGGCAGCAAGAGGTGGCGTCAGGTGCAGTACCTGACAGAGCAGTTTTGGAGTAGATGGAGAAAGGAGTACATACACAACATCACAGCGAGGCAGTGCTGGCATAGCACTAAAAGGAACTTACAAGTTGGCGATGTAGTTATGGACACTGAGGACACTTTACCAAGAAGCCAATGGAGACTCGGGAGAGTCTCAGAAACTATCAAAGGCCAAGATGGACTTGTGAGACGGGCCAAAATCCTGCTTGGAGAAAGAGAGCTGAATGATAAGGGAGAGCGCACCAGTAAACTTTCTTTAGTGGAGCGCCCCGTTCAGAAATTAGTGTTGTTGCTTGAAACTGATTAAGCTCAATGCAGTTATGAGATGTGATATAGTTATTGTGTGATGTATTGTAAATGTTAAAGGGTTATTTTCTATGGAAATTATGTGTTTTAAGGTTTCCATTTAGTATAAAACACTATAATTTGGTGGGAGTGTAAATAACCACCTAAAGGGTTTATTATTTTAGGTGAATTTATCTGATTAATATTTCAGGTATTTTATTTTTGGACACTGATATTCTGTTTTCTTATAGTATGCATTTTGTAAGGTAAAGAGGCTTTATGCCATCCTATGCATTTAAGACAGAAAGGAAGCTGTATTTTGATAAGGCCATAAGGTGGCGCTCTGTTTTATGTTACGTTTGCCAGTAGAATCGTCAGTAAGGCTACAGCGCCCATGAGAGAAGGTCATATTGCTTAGCCTGTGCATATAGTTTCAGTTTAATGGACCCGTAATGAGGCACAAGCTCTTACGGTGGTCGGAGTTTATAAGAGATAGTAGTTTTGCAGGAATTTACATGTACTGTCATGTTCAAAGAGCAAATAAAACAGTAAACTTCACCAGCAGTCAAGATCATTGCCGTCACAAATTACGGGGACCAGTA
>JAODXP020000016.1:411237-440326 GCA_027497455.2 Sardinella longiceps | reverse complement strand
CCTAATTGCTATATGCACAACATCTAAGAATTGCCACTATTTCCGAGTGGAATGAATATGGTTCAAATAAGAAATGCATGATAAATATGATAAAGCTACTGTTCTGCAAAGGTTATCATACCAATTCATAAACTGGACATATATAGCAATAACAAAATACCAACAAGACTTTGCCCACCCTTTCGATTGCGATCGGTGGTATGGCTCATGGACTAAATGTTGACCACAAGAAATATCCTACCTTACTGACGATTTGCTTGCTGAACCTACTCTCAGTTCAGGACACCCAACTTTCTGCCTTCTATTTAATATGATAATATCCATAGACTGTGTCCTTCAGATGGCTTGTAGCAACTTCATTCTCCTGACAGGCTCTGTATTTCGAATTGGCAACTTATAAAATTGAAGTTCTGGGTTCTTTCACTTGTTGGCAGTACATTTTGTCACACAAAAACATTTAGTCATCGTTTGTTTTTTTAATATACGACTCAAAAGTCGGCACGACACCATTTTCCAATGCAAAACGACAAATACATCTTCTCCATGACATAGCCTATGCAGACAACAAACATTTTCAAGAACACAGCTTGACAGAAAGTAGAAACAGAATGATATATATATATACTGCATATATATGTATGTTTATTGTAATACATTCTTAGCCAAAGAGGCCCTGATGTAGGCTAAAAACCTGGGATTTGGGCTGCAGGCCCAAGGATTCTAGGAAACCAAAGTCTTTTGTTCTGCAATGTACCTTTACAGCATTGCTTAGGAACGCATTACATTTAAAGTAGACTGATATTGTCATAAAGTTAATCCTCATTACACTATAGCTTTTCACTTATGGGGCACAAGAGATTTCTGATTGATATATTTGGTGGTGGTAGCAGCTGTAATAGAATGAGGCTGGGAGAAATAATTAACCGAATTTCCTAGAAATTGAGTGATGATAGGTAACACCAACATTTGGGCCTAATTTGGCTATTTAGTTGAATGTTTACCATGTCAAGGTAGGCCTGTGGTTATGGGGCACAAGAATATCATATCACTGAATGGCATAAGGATTATGATGATTATACAGCTGATGATACATTCATCCCAGATATAATGTATCATCAGCTATATCCTATATGTTTATATATATAAAATTAACAACACAATTTCTCCTATACGCTACCCTTATTTGTTCTCACACACAAGACGAAGGCATGATTAAACGCATGTTAAATTGCCTGAATGACACTGGCTTTCAAAATTGTTAGGGACGGTAACACCCAAATGTATGCCAACATTGACATTACAAAATGTAATAAATTTGGTTCCATGGCATGTTTGAATTCAGCTTTGCTGGCTGCAGTTTTCCGTTGTTAAACTTTATGACTCGCTCTGCACACAACTGACAGCAGCTCCAGGCAGCAGCAGAAAGAGTGTGCAAGTGTTGTGTGTTCTAAAGAGTCTGTATAGAATGCTGTGTCATGTCAACATTTGTATCAGTGATTATGTTCATAAACAAGTAATTAATTTATTATCTGTTCAGCACAGGGGCCACAACACTGTAGGCCCCTGTGTAAATACACCTATGGCCTCACCATTTAGGAATACACATCACAGTGCACAGATCTAGAGGCTGTGGTCTTAAATGCATGTGCGTGCATAACATTCCTTCATTCTTGAAAGTTTTCTTTGCTTTAACAAGTAAACTGGTTCATTCGATAACAACTCTTTTTAAATTATCCACATTTTACTTACTAATATTTTAACTTCTTGGCGTATTTACCTTTCATTTCTGTAATTAAATTAATCTGTGCTATATGTTAATGCAGTGTTTCTCAAACTGTGGGGCGCGAGACATCTCTTTGCAATCGACCAACGGCTGCACCATGCCACCCAAATTCACACCTATTCGTCAGATATGCGCATATGACAGTAAATTGAGTTTTCCAATGGTGTTTGCTAGTTGCTGTGATGAGAGGTTTGAGAGAAATTTGGCTTTGAATTAGTAACATGACAATTCTAACATTGACAAAAAATCCTGTACTCGCAAAGTATTTCTCACAGAAATATTGTGCGCAAATTGAGCCTTCCAGGTGGGGCGTCAAAATGATTTGCCTTCCAAAGTGGGGAATGACAGAAAAAGTTTGAGAACCACTGTGTTAATGCTTTAATATGAAATTAATTGTTTTGATACATACATTATATACTCCTAGGCCATCTGATCAATTTTGATCATTTGGAAGGTCAAATTATATGGAATCAGGTGACGTGTTTTTTTTTTTTTTTTTTTTTAATTATTTCTAACCTATGCACTCTGTCCAATAAGGTTCAAGATCTCCATGCCTGTTGATTACTACACTGTCCAGCACTGTGTGAAGTGTGAATTATTTTGTAAATATTGGTATTATTCACTGCTATCATTGTCACAACACTGGAAAGCAACCAAAACAACAACAAGCCCTACTATCAGTCTCTCGATCTCTTCTGTCTTCCATTTCTTCACTACTCTGCTCCTCCTCCTGAGTGAACATCTCATTGGTGTAATATCCGCCACCATTTCGTTTCAGCATCTTCTCAGTTTTTTCCATCAGAGAAGAAACCAGGGACTTACTGTCACTGCCTTGTCCAAATTCACAGCATCTTCCACCACAGTTGTTGTACACCCTGTTTAGGTAAGTGTATTGCAGACAGTCCTCTACCGTTTTTCCGTCCAGTTGATCCACATGTGTGAATATAATAATAGTATAGCGAGCCGCATCTTCTCCAAACACCTCCTGGATCCACTTCACAGTGTTCCTCTCCTCCTCTGTATATCTCACCCCAAGGCTGATCACCAGCAGAAAGACATGGGGTCCTGGTCTGGCAAGCCGCATTGCCGATCTCATCCATTTCTTGATTTCCTCTTCTGTAAGATCAGTGTCTGAGATCCCAGGTGTGTCAATGACTGTAATGTTTCTGTTTTGAATCATTACCTTCTCTGTCTTACAAGTCTTTGTCACAGACATGGGGCCACTTCCTGCATCAAAAACTTGTTTGCCAATGATGGCGTTACCCACAGTGCTCTTTCCTGCTCCGGTCTTCCCCACCAGGATCATCCGCAGGTCACAAGGCCATGCAGAGTTTGGAAAATTAGCTGAACAGAACACAAACACTCTAAAAAATAATCAGTGTAATCACAAAATTATGCAATGATTAATCATGATAAATCACTTTTTTATCGCAACCAATTTTCTCCCAGTAAGAATTTGGATGCTAGGGTAGTTGGACCCTTATTTTGCACTGATAAGACCCTGATACTGGCTTTGTTCTTCTCAAATGATGACCACTACCTAAATGATGACCTCCACCCGATGAACTCTTAATGCCACCCCAACTATCGACTCCCCTGGCTTTTCTACCGTATTGACTGTCCTACAGACTATATTTTTTTTCTACCATCCAATAACTCTCTGACAACATTCTGTATTCATGCTGTTACTCTGTGTAAACCATGGTCAATCTACCAGACTACCAGACTACTATCCCTACTACTGTAGGGATACTCTATTAGGCCCCCGCCAGGTGGGTTGAGCCCATGAGGCGTGGATCTGCCCAAGGTTTCTTTCTAAAAATTAATTATTAGTAATTGAAGGGAGTTATTCCTTGGCCCTGTTACTCATGGGTGCTCCCCGTACTGTCTGCAAAGCGCTGCAAGACAATGTATAGTATTCTCTTTGCACTCTACAAAATAAATTTAATTGAGTTGAATTGAAAATGTAGCAAATTCACACCTATCTGCTAGGCCCACAGATTCCTCAATCAACCCTCTGCTGTTGTTGGACATTCAGGAACAAGGCCATAACCTTTGTCTAGACTAAAAAGCCTAGCCATATTTGATCTGACATTGGTCATAATACATGCTATGGAAGTGGAACTACATCCTTCAGGATTAATCTTAGTTTTTTTTTTTTTAATTGTTTGGATTAATCACTTCAGTTAAAGCGTTGCCAGCACCACTTCATTTGTATTTACTTACAGTACTTAAGTATAAGGCCAAAGGTTTGAAAATTCAGAAATGCTCAAATTAAAGTTCCAGACATACCATTGCTTAAATGTTGGTTCTTAAGGAGATGACCTGCAAAGATGTTGCATTGTATGTTTATGCCATCATGGAGTATGTATGCAGTGATGCTAAAGTAATGCTAGAGTGTGTCTTTTTTGTCCTAATTACATGTATATGGTTATAGAACATATCATATATTAATTGAAATGTACCAAATTGCTGTAAAAGACAATAGGTGATGCCAATATGATGGTAAATGCATAATAATGACGTATTCAAACTCCTTACTTACTTCTTTCATCTGATGGCATCTTACTCCACAGTAAAATAATTCAACAACAATAAAATCTGTGTGGTTAAATAACATTGTGATTTTATTTTGAATGGTAACATTTGAAATATCATTAGAATGGAATGGACTAAATGTAGGACTAACAGTGATAAAAAAGAAAGCACAAAAAGTTTTTTTTTTTAATTTATTTTTGCTATGTTTCTTTTTTCATCATGATTCACATAAGAAAATTGAGTGTGTGTGTGAGAGGGAGAGAGAGAGAGAGAGAGAGAGAGAGAGAGAGAGAGAGAGAGAGAGAGAGAGAGAGACCTTACCGGTTCCTTGGGTTTCTGGAGATGACTGCAGCGTGCTTCACAATGCAATGAAAAAGGCTTGAACTCTACTCTTCCCAACATTTTATAACAAGCAGAAAGGTTAATGTCCTTGTGAAACCCATGAGTTTACATATTTTCCATGGTCATGTGGTTTCAAAGACCAAGCATGCATACATTGCATTGTCAAAATGAAATGAAACCGAAAGTAAGTTTTTATGCCCCATTCACTTGGTGTTAGTTGTTATGGTGTTAGTTGGTGGCTTGGTCTATGTTGTATATGTTTTTGTCTATGTTGTGTATGTTTTGTCTATGTTTTTGTCTATGTTTTTTTTTTCCTACCTACAGTACTTGGTGAGTTTGAAGGTTATTATGTAGTAATGGGATTGGCTGTCACATTAAAAAAAAAGAAAATGAAACATAAAATACAACTAGATGTACCGCATAACGGTACAAAATATGACCGCCGCTCAGTTCTGCTCAGTTTCTGCACAGTTCTCTGCCCTGTGTGTGTGAGACAGTAGGCCTATCATCCCAAACCAATAAGCCTGCGCTTAATAGCACCACCTAGAGGTCGGTGGTTGTACAGTCATTAAATGTATATAATTAATTTATTTTATAGCCCCCATGGATGAAATTTCACAAAAACATGACATATTTCCACAAGATGTCAGGATCATCATACACATTAAATTTGGTGCAGTTCATAACATCTGATCTAGATAGGGGAAATTAAAGCAGTATAATATTGCATTTTCATTTTTTACCATGGGGGTGCAAATCATAAGTTAAGTTGATGTGGGCTCTTGAGACCAACATTCCATTAACATTTCATCATCCTCAATGTCACGGGTCAGGTAGTTTTTTGGGTTTTGCGGTGGCGCAGCGCAAAGATGGAGTGGCCCCCGGGGACCAAACGAAATTTTTCTGTAAAAGTCTACTGGGGCTACATGCCCACCAAGTTTCATGTGCCCCGGTGTTACGGTGTCCCGGGAATCGTTGACCAAAAATTCAGGAAGTAGATGACGGGAGAAAAAAAAAAAAAATTATATAATAAGTCATAATTAAAAAAAAAAGATTTGGGGTAGTGCGTAAACAGTATTTCACAGAGAATTGGTGTTGCAGTCACACAAGTTTGCCACAGTTACACATGCATGACTTAAGCAGATTTTGTAGTTGCACGTGGTAAAGACTTTTGTTACATTAATACCTTCATAAATACTTTTAATAAACTGTAATAGAATTCAGAGGGCAGAAAAACATTGATAAAACATATTTTGGCAACATTTGACAAATTCATTCACCCATACCAAGTCCTGCCCATCAATTGTGACATAATGCTAGACTATCTGGACATACCCTTGTTTTGCCCAGCCAGTGCATCTAGCAAAGAGGCATTGCCCAAACCCTCACTGTTGGGTAACCAATCACAACAGGGTCATTTTTATGCCGATTCAACCAAGTCTCACAAAATTCTAAACAAATTACTAGATATGCCAATGTTATGTTACCCTATAGTAGACTGCCTGTACAACTATGCTTTATTTAGTGTCAAAACTGGTGTTGATTTTATGTAACCTCTTTTATTATATCTAGGCTAACTAAATTATGCAACTCCTGGATATCTATATGGATTATATTTCCTTGGCTATTTCTTTGAAATCACATGATCATGGAAAACATGTGAATACCTGGGTTAATATGTAAATATGTACTCAATGTACTTTACAGGATAGTTAAACTTCCCTCTGGTGATAAAAAAGGGCTGTTACAGACAACAACGTCTATAGAATCCAGCCGTTTACAGGAATTACTAGGCTATGGTTGTAATTTAGATTAAACATCATTGTAAAACTCGAAAGGCAACCTAAAAGCCACCCACACTTTTCTCAGAGCTACAGTATACTGCACATAGAATTTTGCTTTTTACAAGAATCACAAGGGTACCCTACATTATGGGGTTGTGTGAAACTAGTGGACAGGCCATTTAAAAGACAACCATACATTTTTCAGAGCTATTTAGGCAATATCACACGAGCGGGAGTGGTGTTGGTGGGAGAAGCTAGCATGCATACTTACTGTAAATAAAGCTAGGGTTTGAGGTGTCTTGCTCAAGGGCACCTCAGCCATGAATATTCCAATATTCCCACACCACATTTTTGCTACCAGTTGTGAATCAAACCAGATGTGTTTTTTTGGTCTACTCTGAGGTCAAAAGGAGGCCAAAACCACTCATGTACACATGTTTTAGGATGTGATCGATTGGTGACTGTAAAATATTGTTTTTTGTTTTGGTTGTTTTGAATTAAACCACTGTTTTCAGTAAAAGCTTTCATGAAATTTTCAAATAACTTTTTTTTTTTTTTTTTTTTTTTTTTTTACATTAGGCCTACCTTTAGGGGGATGGCCTTTTGACCTGAGGACTGTGCTGGTCGGAAAGACTGGAGCAGGAAAGAGTGCAACAGGAAACACCATCCTAGGAAAAAAAGCTTTTGAAAGCAATGCTTTACCTGGTCATGTCACAGAGAGGTGTGAGAAGCATGAAAGCATGGTGGAGGGCAGAAACATCACAGTGATCGACACACCAGGAATCTATGACAGGGACAAGACTGACGAGCAGATGAGGAAACTGATGGCCAACTGCATCAATCTGTCTCTTCCTGGACCCCACACATTCCTACTGGTGATCCAGCTAGGTGTTAGATTCACAATGGAAGAAGAAAATGCTATACAATGGATCCAAGATAACTTGCTGCACGCTACACAATTATACTGTTTACTCATGTAGATCAGCTGAAAGGCATAACAGTGGAAGACTTTCTGAAACATGAGAGTCTAAATCGAATCTATAATGACTGTGGAGGGAGGTATATTTCATTTAACAACAATGAGAAGAGCAATATTGAACAAGTTCAACACCTTTTTAAAAAAATTTAAAGAATGTTAAAATTAAACACTGGAGAGTATTACACCAATGAGATGTACCAGGAGGCTCAGAGAAAGAGTAAAGAAGAGGAGGAGAAGAAAAGGGAAGAGGAGGAAAGGAAAAGGGAGGAGGAGAAGAGGAAACAAGAAGAAGAATGGAGGCGGAAGGAGGAGAAGAAGAGAAGAAGATAGAAGAAGACAGGAAGAGGATAGGCGACGACAGGAGGAGGACAGAAGAAGAAGAAAATCAGAGGAACAAAGACAAGAGGAAAACTCATCATGTAGCTTCTCAAAATGTTTCCCATGCTGGAATAGACCACATCCAGAAAGAGATCGACTTCTACAGAGTCATCCATAACCGAAACATAAAACAAAAAATACACTTAAAGAATTCTATTTCTTTGTGGTAACAATACTTTTTGTCAATACATTTTAAACCATTGGAAAGCCTATTTCATTCTATTCACTTGTATAGAACATTCATTGTAAGATGAGCTGCAGAGCTGCGTACAGTATGTGGATTGCGACCATGAAAAATGTTCCAAATTTAATGGGGATGGATAACACACACACAAAAAAATCCATAAATCATATATATAAAAAAAACTATAAATGTACTGTATGTATCAACAAATAAATTTATATTCTGCATAGATCATTACTTTTCTTATGGCAATGAAGCAAAATAGGCATAAATATGTTTGAACTTTTTTTAAACAAAATTTCCTATAAAACCATTTTCTTCCCTCTGTGATAACAATACTTATTGTCAATACATTTTACAAAGCATTGGAAAGCCTATTTCATTTTGGGATGAGCTGTAGAGCTGAGTATGTGGGTTGTGCCCATGTTCCAAATCAAATGGGGTATAACAGCCTATGACTTTAAAAATGTATGTATGAACAAATAAAATGTTATTGTGCATTGATCATTATTTTCATGACAATTAGGGAAAATAAATATATTTTAACTTTTTTTTAGAAACTACTATATAAACTAAAGATAAGGGTAACTGTGGGAGCTATATTGCATTTTTGCTGTAATTAGTAATTTTGTTGGTTTAGTTTAATTATTATTATGAATGTATTTACATTATTGGTAGCTTTATATTTTGATATATTTTCTGATTATTATTTCTATAACTCTGGCAGTTCACCACCTGTTTGTTTGCTCACCTGGAACTAAACCAGCCTGGAAAAAGCCTTTTTGCCTGGAAAAAGGAAGTTATTTCTTGCCTGCGGACGATACCTGCCCAGGGTGCCAGAAGTTGTCGTTTGTTTTATTCAATATAAGTTCATTTAATTTTGTTAAAAGTTTGTTTGACAAACGGCCACTACAGTAACACATACAGTCCCCATGCCGTCAGTATGTTTTACCTTATGGGAGAAGGTGTCCTGTCCTCACAATCACAGATGGTTATTTTTCACAGAAAGGTTCATTATGTTTTAACAAACATGCGCAACAAGAACAACCAGATGCAAACTTGTGTCACAGGTAGGGGGCGCCATCGCCCCCACACCATTGCACTGGGGAGCACACTGTAACTGACAATAAGACCAGGGACTACAAATAGGTTTTCAAAATTGCACATTTATTTATACACAGTTTAAAAGACACAATTAATAGATGAAGTCCAGAGTGGATTAGTCCATCGAGTCCAAGCCAATCTGGTCTGATGACCATTGTCTTGTTGGTGGCGGTCCCGCTGCGAGGAGTGGAATGGCGCCCCTAGTGGCATCCGAGCAAGGAGGCCAACCCCCGGGTCCAGACTGTGTAGAATGGTACATGCATTTTAGTCTGTTTGTATTCACATATTGGTTTCCCACCACTCTTATACAGTTAGGACAATATCCAACGGTATCATCTTCACTTCCTATGGTCTTCAAAAGACATAACAGACAGGACAAATGGAACACTTAACTTCAGGAGGGGTGGACGAGTCCACCTAGGGTTATTGTTGGACATTCATTTGCCTAAGATGAAGCCCATATTAGTGGGTTTATGCTACAGATCGCCAGATCAGAGTGTTTTTCATGAAAATTTCGAAAATGTGCTGAATAGTTGTGGTATGGCAAAACGGGAATGTGTTTTGATGGAGGATTTTAACACGGATGTAGGCTATCCAACAAGGGGTGCCCTACATACAATGCTTTTATAAGGTTCAGTAAATTATTTGATTTTAAACAATTGATTAATGATCCCACTAGAGTAGGCCAAACAACCCAGTCTATAATTGACCTTATTCTTGGTCAGATGTATGTAATATATCACAACAAGGTGTAATTGCATATGGGCTCAGTGACCACTTTATTACATATTGCACCAGGAAGGTTAAAAGACAAACATTTTCTGGTCATAAATGTATTAAAATTAGATCCTTAAAGAACTACTGTGCAGACAGGTTTAAGGAGCATCTTAGCAGAGTGGACTGGTCAGCAGTTCTCAGGCTGGATTGTGTTGATGGAGCCTGGGATCTGTTTAACCAGCTATTCCTTCAGGTTGTGAATTCCATTGCTCCTTTTAAACAAATTAGGGTAAAGCAGAGATCAAGTCCATGGCTTAACCAAGAGATTTTAGATGCACTTCAAGCTAGGAATGAGGCAATGAAGAGGTTTAACCCCGTAGCACCCAGCAGTTTTGACTGATAATTGGATGAAAAGTTCAACGGAGTGTGGCGCAAAATCGATTGCAGCTAGAATTTTTTTGTGGATGAGAAAAATGATCGCTACACCTCAGAGAACATCTCCTGAAATTTTCACGTCATTACGTCAAGTATGGACTCTTCAAAACAGCGTCCCCTTGCGTAACTCATGACCTCCAGGGCTTACTTTCACTTCCTGGTTCTTTTCGGTCATGATCGCGGGCTTAAACAAAATTATGGCTTCGTTTTCTTATTTCTTCCATCCCTACTACCTGTGATATATCTTCTAGCTTCACTACAACCACTAACATGCGGTTAAAACAAGCTCTGTATTACTCGTTACGTTCCCCCGAGCTCTCTCTACCCCTGCTGCGGGCGCTGTGGGCTTACAAGCCCGCGAACAATGAGTGAACTACTCGCTGATTGGACATCCAGGCTGACTATGCTATGCTAGTACCCAGGTGAAGGGCGTGGGAAGCCCGCTACTAGACTGTAAGTTTACCGCGGTAAAACTGCAGTTTTTAAATGCGTTATACGCGATAATTTTGAATTACACATGACGTTTTTTGTTATGAAAACGTAGCAATATATTCCTGCTAGCTAGCAGAGTAGCGTTTAGCCCAGTGTGAACGCTTGATTACGAGTGATCAGCCACTGAAAATCGCAATTTGCTAGTTGCTTATTTGCAACCCAGGGTGCTACAGGGTTAAAAAGTCACAAGACCAAGCCGATGCTGATATTTATAAGACATGTAGAAATAAAGTGCAGGTAATTATTAAGAAAACAAAAAAAGGAATATTATATGAACCTAATAAAAGAAAATAAAAATGACTCAAAGAGGCTATGGAAAACTCTAAAAGACATGGGCTGCGGGGGCAAGGCCAATAACGGTAAGCCAACCATTGGCCTTGAAATAAATGGAACAATAGAATTTGATAAAGTAAAGGTAGCCAATGAATTTAATAATTTTTTTTCTTCAGTAGCCAGAGAGCTAGTTGATGCACTGCCACCCAAGACTGGAGAATTTGGGAACGAGTATGTTCAGGGTTTCTACTCCAGGCTAGGGGTACAGGCCAACTCATTCTCCTTGTCCAGAGTAACAGCTGAGAGGGTGAAAGAAATGTTGGGGGAACTAAAGGTAGCAAAAGCTACTGGACTAGATAATATATCTGCCAGGTAAGCTACTGGACTAGATAATAAATCTGCCAGGTAAGGGATGGGGCATCAGTTATAGCTCCTTGTGTTGCACATTTGATTAACCTCTCACTGGAGCAAGGTATTGTTCCCAGTTGCACTAAACATGCTAAAATTATTCCCCTATTTAAAAAAGGGAGTAGATCCCATTGTAGTAACTATAGGCCAGTATCCATTTTGAGTGTTACATCTAAAATTCTAGAGAGAGTGGTGCATGAACAGATATCAGCATATGTTGACAGGCAGAAGCTTCTGTACAAATTTCAGTCAGGGTTTAGGGAGTCCTATTCTACAGATACATGTTTAATTTACATTAATGATTTTATTAGAAAGGAGATGGATGAAGGGAAACTGTGTGGGATGGTCTTATTAGATCTTCAAAAAGCCTTCGACACGGTTAACCATAGTCTACTACTGAATAAATTAAAAGCTATAGGAATGAATGCCATCTCTGTAGAGTGGGTCACCTCATACCTGACAGATAGGGATCAGAAAGTGGAGGTTAATGACCATATGTCAGACACCAAACCAGTAGTATGTGGGGTCCCACAGGGGAGCGTTTTAGGGCCACTGCTGTTTTTACTTTATATTAATGACATGACAGATGCATGTACTTGTAATTTGTTCTTATTTGCTGATGATGCAGCCTTGCTCATCTCACATAGAGATAAAGACACACTACAAATTAGACTTGGAGAGGAACTAACCAAAATTAGCAGCTGGCTCTGTGACAATAGACTGTCACTGCATTTGGGGAAGACTGAGTCTATTCTATTTGGGTCAAAACCTAGGCTAAAGAAGGCTCAGGATCTAAGAGTAGAGGTAGGGTCTGTACAGATAGCTAATAAAACATCAGTGAAATATCTTGGGTGTGTTTTAGACAACAGTTTAGGTGGAGAGGGAATGGCACTACAGGTGCTGGGCAAAGTCAACGCCCGCACAAAGTTTCTTGCCAGAAAGGCTGATCTGTTAGACAGAGAAAGCCTACGCCTTTTAGCCAATAGCCTAGTGCACTGTCACTTTGATTACGCTAGTGTAGCTTGGGCTGCAGGACTATCTTATACACTAAAAAAAAATTGCAGGTGTCACAGAATAAGTTAGTCAGGGTTGTGATGGGGCTGAGCCCACAAGAACATATTGGAAGGAGGTACTTCCAGGAGCTTAATTGGCTACCAGTTAAGGATAGAGTGACCCAGATTAGGCTGAACATGGTACACAAGGTCATCAACAACAAGGCCCCAGTGTACCTAAATAGCCATTTTACCTGTACAGGGGACTCTCATAGCCACAGAACAAGGGGTAGCATAGCCAACCTACACCTCCCAAGGTATAGAACCACAATGGGCCAGTGTTCATTTGCGTACATAGGAGCACTGGAGTGGAATACCCTGCCTTTAGCTATAAAGCAGATCACAAATTCATATAGTTTTAAGGGAAATGTTAAGAAATGGCTTTTAGATAGACTACAAGAATAGGTGGGGTGAGGTGGGGTGGGGTGGGGTGGGGTGGGGTGGGGGGAGGGGTGAGTGTATGTAATGGTGTTATATGTTTTAAGCGTATGTTTGGTTGTGTTTGTTTGTCAAACCAATACCAAGGACCACAATGGAAATAAGTTCTTGACTTTTTTGTGTTATCCTTGACACTGTGTTAATACATGATAACAGTTGTATGATGTATTTTAACAGATGATCAAATAAACAAATCAAATCAAATAAAAAATATTTTATGTTTGTTGTTGTATTGCACCAACATGGTGCAATACAACAACAAAAATAAAATAAATAACATTAAATAAATAACTGGATAGTCCAGAGTGTTGTTAACCTCACTCACGTCAGATGCAGTGTCCCTTTGGGCGCAGTCTGTCTCTAACTGTTTGAGTACTCATGATGTGTGAGCTTTTTGTTTTGCAGGTAAGGCCTGCCTATCTGTGCTACTCTTGTCTTTGGTCGGTCTGCTGTCTAGAAACTCCTCCCCACATGTTGGTTGTCTCCTATAGGGAGGAGTTAATATGGTCATACCTGCATTCATGTAAGGTGAGACCAGATCAGTCAAGTCTGGGTTTCAGGAGGAAGGGATTATTTGAACCTTAGTAGTTATTGTCTGTGTAGGCTTTTGTAGATTTCTGAATAAGCATTTAATGATAGTGTTGTTTATTCACCTCTCGGTATCCTGCAATAAATGTATTTGTTTAGTTTGTTTTGGAGACTACCTATCTACACCCTACCTCACACAAAGACAGAGTGACGCATTACTGTAAGTACAGATGAAACTTTACATGCTAACATGAACACCTGTAGATCCCAATAAATTGCTTTGATCATTAGGCTACTTATTATTAGTTATTGAAAATACAAAAATGCTGACAAAAAGTGTCTGTCCCTGCAACCTTCTTTGCTATTTAGACAGTGCGTACAAGTGGACTGGCTGGATCTATTACGCAGTATTGCAATGTACAGACAAAACTATCCTTTAGGTATGTAAATCATGTGAACCAATATGTGTGTTGTCTTAGAAAGAAGCAGGGGCATATGCTGTTCGCCAATTAATGGTGAGTAAGAAAAGTACCAAAAGATAATAGCATTTAGTCTACGGTCATGATTTGCTTATACATAGCAAATATTGCCTCTTTATTGGCTTTAATTTTATAATATATCAGGGTATATACAGGAATCCTGGTGCTGAATTTACTACCATTTACTACCTTTTTTCCTACCTTTTACAATATTTTTACTACCTCCACAACATCTAGCAGCGCACTTTTTTTTTCTTTGGCGGCGGTGGCATCCTACATATTCCGACAATTTTGGTACGATCAGTGATCCAGAACACAATCTGGAATTTATGTTGTGTCTTTGTCCACATTGCCTTGGCGGAGGTCTGCGCTCTCTCAGTGCTTTTCTAGTTTGTCAATATTAGGCTATGCCACCGCCAAAGTTTGAAAACCCACGATGATTCTTTCTGGTTACAGTACATACAGTAGAAGTAGATACCCTAAATTACAGGAGCCTGGATCGGATCCTCCCCACCCCTCTCTCTTTCCTTATGCAACCTACTGTACATGTTCGGGGACACTTGACACATGACAAAAATGCAACTAAAATCTGAAATATCTATTTTTGCTTTAGTCCAGTGGTTCTCAAACTTTTTGAGCTCAAGGCACCCCATCAACATTTTTTGCATTCACAGCACCCCTAAATTACTGTAAATTCTTGCTTATGATACCGCTTACTTGTGTCAGGACACCGTATTAGGCTCAACACTTTAACTTTCAGGATCATTACTGTTCTGAATATGTTTATTATTTACCTTTATATTTATCACTCATGTGGACATATAAGGTTACACGGGGCTCATCATAAGAGAACAGGATTGGGTGAGAGCCGTCTGGCCTTTCCCCATTCAATTTCTCATAAGTCCTATGCGCAATTCAGCGCACAGGCAGGCGCATGCTGACAATAGCTTCAGTGATCTTTCCACATTTCTTTGAAATACTCAAAATGTATGTTTGAAACACTTTTAAAAAAAAATTACTGACGTGCTATTTGGCTATATTTTCTTAAATCTAGCCTCATTCATAGCACTGGTGATTTGCAAAGTCAAGCTATAGCTAGCAAAAATGACGGTTCATTTGAAATCGTTTTGATCCCTACGGGGCTTTGACGGATAATGTAGCCGAAATGTATGGCATTATGAGGCAAAGACTAGTTAGCGGATATGAATACATGAAGGCTATGCCTCAAAAGACAGAGTGGAAGTAATTTAGACATCTAAATGGGAACTTTTTAACAGATGACAGACAAATTCAACATCAAAATTTAAAATGTTTTGTGGCTCCCCTCTTGCGCTTCGGCAGAACGGTTTGACAATAATTAGGCTGTAGGGGTTTAGCGAAAGGATAGATAGTCTCGATGGATATTCTCATCCGCAATGACCTGCTTCACCCACTGTCTCTCGTGCTACATTTATCCTCATGGGTGTTTTAAGTCCTTAATGACGTGACAGACAACAAAAAAGGGGCGACAGTTTCACTCATAGCCTTTTACCTCAAGTCGTCTAATCTTCATAGCCTTTGTTACTGTTCCTTTATTTTAAATTAACTAATAGCGAACTTGCGAAGAGATCTGGCAGGTAGCCTAGATTGATTGAGCGCGCGTGAGGTAGGCAGGCGTGACATCATCTGCAGTTTATCACTCAGGTTCAGCTTCAGGTTTAAAAATTTACTACCTCGTCAGACTTTTTACTACTTTTTACTGGCCTTAATTTGACCTGATTTCATTTACTACCTTTTACAACTTTTTACAAACCCGCGGACACCCTGTATATTTTATTTACTCACTGCAAGGTGACCCAAGTTGGAGTAATTTTACACACATTGTATGATGGCATTAGAAGTTGTTCAGGAATTCTAGACATTATGATTGAGATTACAATATTCCTTAGGGAGATGCGTTAATGAATCCAACAAATGTGAGAACACACCTGTGCAATAAAATATTACGCCATGTTTTAAAGTCCAGAACTGTCCATCTACAGTCATGAAAGTAGGCTACTTGTGTACACAAGGGGACAGAAAGCTCTATGCAAATAGCCTTAGAAGTTTATGATGTTATAGCAGTACAACCCCTTTGGCAAACAATGGCTGATAAAAAAATATCTCAGTGAGGGAGACTGTACTGACATGGACCCCAGAATAAGATGCATAGCAGATCAATAGTCAGAGAAGGTGAGAAAAAGGCTACACTCTCAGGGTGTCCGCGGGTTTGTAAAAAGTTGTAAAAGGTAGTAAATGAAATCAGGTCAAATTAAGGCCAGTAAAAAGTAGTAAAAAGTAAGAAGTGTCATCTGACGAGGTAGTAAATTTTTGAGCCCCCATCCAAATGACGCTATGAATTTTTCAATGTTTAACTTACATCCATCCTAACTCCTTAAATTACTAAACTTCTGTGGACTTCGCCTACTGTATTATTTTGCGTTGCGAGTGGAACCTGAGTGATAAACTGCAGATGATGTCACGCCTGCCTACCTCACGCGCGCTCAATCAATCTAGGCTACCTGCCAGATCTCTTCGCAAGTTCGCTATTAGTTAAAGGGGGGTTCAGAATTTTCGATGTTAAACCTCATTTCCAAGTAAGCCTGAGTGATATCTGTCATTGGAGACCGTTTTCAACTCATTTCATCCAGTCCTTCTATCAGCTGAGTTCGCTGGTGCTAGGCTAACGCAAGTGAGTGGGCACGGCTAGCCTGGCAATAAAAACAGTCTTACCCACTCTGCAGTCTCCTTTAGGCAAATACATTGATATGCCAGGTCATCGGTGTTGATTAAAAAAACATCGTAAAAGAAAAACTACCCTTGAATCGCCATGATAACATTACATTTTGAGGGACTACTTTCTCAGCAGCAGCAGAATATTACCTTGCTCAGATTAGTTGTTTGACTGTTTTGATGCCCAAGCCAACAGCAACAAGCCAAAGATTATCCTTTCGCGATCTCGGACTGGAAACTTATGAAAACTTTTAGTTTCCCATCTGCGGTGTTTACTTTCACAGCTTTTCACAGCACACCTGATCGGCATATTGCTTAATTCCTTGACATCCAGTGACTCAATCGGTTTTGCCTTATCCCACTAACGTTAGGCTCTGTCTATCGTCATATTAGTCAAACAACTAACCTGAGCATATTCCGCTGCTGCTGAGAAATTAGTCCCTCAAAATCATGCTCAAAATGTAATGTTATCATGGCGATTCAAGGGTAGTTTTCTTTTACAATGTTTTTTTAATCAACACCGATGACCTGGCATATTAATGTATTTGCCTAAAGGAGACTGCAGAGTGGGAAAGACTGTTTTTATTGCCAGGCTAGCCGTGCCCACTCACTTGCGTTAGCCTAGCACCAGCGAACTCAGCTGATAGAAGGACTGGATGAAATGAGTTGAAAACGGTCTCCAATGACAGATATCACTCAGGCTTACTTGGAAATGAGGTTTAACATCGAAAATTCTGAACCACCCCTTTAATTTAAAATAAAGGAACAGTAACAAAGGCTATGAAGATTAGACGACTTGAGGTTAAAGGCTATGAGTGAAACTGTCGCCCCTTTTTTGTTGTCTGTCACGTCATTAAGGACTTAAAACACCCATGAGGATAAATGTAGCACGAGAGACAGTGGGTGAAGCAGGTCATTGCGGATGAAAATATCCATCGAGACTATCTATCCTTTCGCTAAACCCCTACAGCCTAATTATTGTCAAACCGTTCTGCCGAAGCGCAAGAGGGGAGCCACAAAACATTTTAAATTTTGATGTTGAATTTGTCTGTCATCTGTTAAAAAGTTCCCATTTAGATGTCTAAATTACTTTCACTCTGTCATTTGAGGCATAGCCTTCATGTATTCATATCCGCTAACTAGTCTTTGCCTCATAATGCCATACATTTCGGCTACATTATCCGTCAAAGCCCCGTAGGGATCAAAACGATTTCAAATGAACCGTCATTTTTGCTAGCTATAGCTTGACTTTGCAAATCACCAGTGCTATGAATGAGGCTAGATTTAAGAAAAATATAGCCAAATAGCACGTCAGTAATTTTTTTTAAAAGTGTTTCAAACATACATTTTGAGTATTTCAAAGAAATGTGGAAAGATCACTGAAGCTATTGTCAGCATGCGCCTGCCTGTGCGCTGAATTGCGCATAGGACTTATGAGAAATTGAATGGGGAAAGGCCAGACGGCTCTCACCCAATCCTGTTCTCTTATGATGAGCCCCGTGTAACCTTATATGTCCACATGAGTGATAAATATAAAGGTAAATAATAAACATATTCAGAACAGTAATGATCCTGAAAGTTAAAGTGTTGAGCCTAATACGGTGTCCTGACACAAGTAAGCGGTATCATAAGCAAGAATTTACAGTAATTTAGGGGTGCTGTGAATGCAAAAAATGTTGATGGGGTGCCTTGAGCTCAAAAAGTTTGAGAACCACTGGACTAAAGCAAAAATAGATATTTCAGATTTTAGTTGCATTTTTGTCATGTGTCAAGTGTCCCCGAACATGTACAGTAGGTTGCATAAGGAAAGAGAGAGGGGTGGGGAGGATCCGATCCAGGCTCCTGTAATTTAGGGTATCTACTTCTACTGTATGTACTGTAACCAGAAAGAATCATCGTGGGTTTTCAAACTTTGGCGGTGGCATAGCCTAATATTGACAAACTAGAAAAGCACTGAGAGAGCGCAGACCTCCGCCAAGGCAATGTGGACAAAGACACAACATAAATTCCAGATTGTGTTCTGGATCACTGATCGTACCAAAATTGTCGGAATATGTAGGATGCCACCGCCGCCAAAGAAAAAAAAAGTGCGCTGCTAGATGTTGTGGAGGTAGTAAAAATATTGTAAAAGGTAGGTGTAAATAACCACCTAAAGGGTTTATTGTTTTGGGTGAGTTTATCTGATTGATGTTTCAGGTATTTTGTTTTTGGACATTGATATTCTGTTTTCTTATAGCATGCATTTTGTAAGGTAAAGAGGCTTTATGCCATCCTATGCATTTAAGACAGAAAGGAAGCTGTATTTTGATAAGGCCATAAGGTGGCGCTCTGTTTTATGTTACGTTTGCCAGTGAAATCGTCAGTAAGGCTACAGCGCCCATGAGAGAAGGTCATATTGCTTAGCCTGTGCATAAAGTTTCAGTTTAATGGACCCGTAATGAGGCACAAGCTCTTACGGTGGTCGGAGTTTATAAGAGATAGTAGTTTTGCAGGAATTTACATGTACTGTCATGTTCAAAGAGCAAATTAAAAAGTAAACTTCACCAGCAGTCAAGATCATTGCCGTCACAAATTACGGGGACCAGTACAGTAAGAGCTTCACCTCTCCAGCTAACCTGCTAAGAAGATTCCAACGGAGGAAAAAGGACAACTTCTACGGACGGAAAGGAACACAACTTCGAAGGAAAAGTACAAGAACAGCGGTTAGTTGAAGACGGCGTGGTGGTTACAACGAAAACGAAAGGAAAAAAGCTAACGAAAATGGAAGGACACGGTGCTAATCTACAAAGCATGGATAAGGAGGAGCAGATTGCTACACTTCAAAAGGTAATAGAGGAGTGCAAGGAAATGCTCCATAAAGATACAGAAAACGGTGCTGTCAGGCAACAACTAAAAGAGACTTTGCAAAATAATGAGAAAATGCTTGCTGAACTGATAAAGGATGATGAAAATGGCGAATTAGCTAGACGCTCAGAGCGCGCTAGAATTCCCACTGAAAAAATGCTAGCTTACTCTAGAGAAGAACAGAGCAAAAGGGAAAGGAAACTCGCTAGCCTTCATGAACAGTGGAAAGCCCTAGCTCGTGGGACAAGACAAGAACTGAAATATGAGCTAACTGAAAAGCACCTAGCGTCCCTTGCAGACGAACTAGAAAAGAAGAAAATTGACATTTTGAAACTGTTTGATGAACTGAGAGTGCGTAGCACACCAGATACAGAGCTAAGGCGTAAAGTTTATGCTTGTGTAGCAGTAACCAGTGATAATGAAAATCATAAATGAAAGACTGACAGGCATAAATGGCGAATATGACGCAGAATTTGAAGGACAGCGCCTGCGTGAGCTACTTGAACCAGATTATGCCCGGTCCATTTATGGCTCTGCTTCCGAACTCAGTCGTCATTCCAAGCACTCAAGTGTTGCAGCTAAGCGAGCTGAAGCGGCAGCAGATTTAGCCGCGAAGGAAGCTGAATTCAAGGTGTTGTTGGAAGAAAAGAAACAAAAGGAGAAGATAAGAGCCCTAGAGGAGGAACACAGAAAGGAATTAGAAAAACACAAGGCAGAATTAGAACACTTGCAAGCTGAAAGAGACTTAAAGGCTGCTCAGGCTAGATTTGAAGCCTATGACCGAGAAGTCAAAGAGGAGTCTGACGCTCAGTCCTTCCAGTCCTTCCGCGATCCCCTGCCACTCAACCACAGGCCCCCTCCTGCTCCGATACAGTCTTACCAAGTTGCTCCATCTTCTCCCATCGACGTCACCTGCCTAGCACAAGCTGTTCAGGACAGCATTGCTATCAATAGACTGCCAATGCCAGAGCCCACTGTGTTTAATGGTAACCCCATTGACTTTATTGAATGGAAAGCCTCATTTATGGCACTCATAGATAGAAAGAATATTTCCACTGCTGATAAACTGCACTACCTCAAGCGATATGTAGGTGGCTCAGCTCAGAAGTGTTTAGAAGGCACTTTCTATCGCAGTGATGATGCAGCGTACAGTGATGCTTGGAACAAGCTCAATCAAAGGTATGGTCAGCCATTTATCATCCAAAAGGCCTTCAGAGAAAAGCTAACCAATTGGCCTAAAGTCCTAGGAAAGGATGCTGAAGGAATGAGAAATTTCTCAGATTTCTTAAATGCGTGTCTGCAGGCTATGCCTCACGTAAAGGGTTTAAATATCTTAAATGATTGTGAAGAAAATCAGAAGTTGATAAGGAAACTGCCTGAATGGTTAGCCTCACGGTGGAATCGCCAAGTGACTGTTCGTCTCACAGAAGGAAAAGATTTCCCCAGCTTTAAAGAATTTGCCAAGTTCATGTCCATGGAGGCGGAAACCGCGTGCAACCCAGTCACTTCCCTCTTCGCTCTCCATTCAGCTGAATCCTGCAACGACAAGGTGAGCACAAGAGTAATCAAAAGAAACAAGGCCAGTGTTTTCAACACACAAACAGTGGTGGACAGTAATCAACAACAGACACAAACAAAAGAAAAGGTCAAGACCCCATGCATGTTATGTCAGGATAATAATCATCAGCTTTGCAAATGCCCAGATTTCCTGAAACAGACACTTGAATATAGGAGGACATATGTCAAAGACAACAAACTGTGTTATGGCTGCTTAAAACCTGGTCATGGTGCGAAGGAGTGCCGATTCCGTCACACATGTGGTGCGTGCAAAGGCCGACATCCTACTTGTCTCCACGACGACAGCTACGAAAAAGGTGAAGGGAATGTAAAGGAAAACAAAGAAAACACCGCACAGCACAGTGAAACGGAACCGACAACTGCCATGTCACTCAATGTCACCAGCCAAGGTCAGTCAGCAAACACCTCCATGATAGTGCCGGTCTGGGTCTCCAACGAAAAGGATCCATCCAGAGAGAAACTTGTGTATGCCCTGCTGGATACACAAAGCGACACAACATTCATTGAAAAGGAAGTAAGTGATGAACTGCAACTACCTACCTATCCTGTAAAGTTAAAACTCACTACCATGATGGGAGAGAATATGGTCATGCAAAGTGAAAGAGCATCAGGTCTGCGTGTGAGAGGTTTCAATTCCAGTGTGCACATTAGCTTGCCCCCTGCTTACACCAAAGACTGTATACCTGTGAACAGGGAGCATATTCCAACACACGAAACGGCCAAAAGATGGCGCCATCTCACCACAATTGCAGATCAGATACCGCCATTACTTAGCTGTGAAGTGGGGTTACTGATAGGCTACAATTGTCCAAGGTCACTCGTGCCCAGACAAGTCATAACAGGAAAGGATGAGGAACCGTTTGCCATTCTTACAGACTTAGGGTGGACTATTGTTGGCTGTTCAGCTCCTCACTCTGACTCATTGTCAACCAGTCACTGCCACAGAGTAACTGTAAAGGAGCTACCTGCAGTGACTCCTTTGGATGCACTCAGAATTCTAGAGACTGACTTTAAAGACACACAAGGGAATGACAAAACAGTCTCTCAGGAGGATTTGATCTTTCTTGATAAGTTAAAGGAAAACATAAAGAAAAACGATCACGGACATTATGAAATGCCCCTCCCATTCAAGGAAAGGCCATGCTTACCTGACAACAAGCAGCTCGCTGTTGTGAGGCTCGGTCACCTGAAAAAGAAATTCACAGCAAACGAAAGGTACAAGAATGACTATGTAAAATACATGAAAGACATTATTGACAGGGGTGATGTTGAAAAGGTATGCACTGATGGCACAAATGGTGAGCGGTGGTACATACCCCACCATGGTGTTTATCACCCCAAAAAGCCCGACAGGCTTAGAGTAGTATTCGACTGCTCAGCGAAGTACAAGGGAACCAGTCTCAATGAACACCTTTTGTCAGGCCCAGACATGATAAACAGTCTGACTGGTGTACTTGTTCGTTTTCGGCAGCATCGCATTGCTTTGATGTGTGACATAGAAAAGATGTTCCATCAATTTCATGTCTCAGAGAATGACCGTGACTACCTACGCTTCCTGTGGTGGGAGAACGGTGACACCAGCACGCCTGCTCACGAGTTCAGGATGAAAGTCCATCTTTTTGGAGCCGTATCTTCACCAGGATGTGCGAACTATGGATTAAAACAGCTTGCCAAAGAACACAGTCACACACACCCATTAGGGTCACAGTTCATATCCAGAGACTTTTATGTTGACGATGGGGTAGCTAGTTTTGAGTCTGAAGAAAAGGCCATCTGTCTAGCAAAGGAGGCACGTGAACTTTGTGCAAAAGGAGGTCTACGTCTGCACAAGTTTGTGTCAAACAGCCACACTGTTCTTCAGAGCATCCCAGCTACAGAACACGCCACAGACATCAAAGCAAAGAGTCTCACGTTCAACGATGCAGCTTTAGAAAGAGCACTGGGAATACACTGGAACATTGAGAATGACTGTTTCACGTTCAAAGTGACACCCAAAGACCAACCAGCAACAAGGCGTGGCATCTTGTCATCTGTCGCCTCCGTGTTTGACCCATTGGGGTTCATAGCGCCCTATCTCCTCAGCGGGAAGAAAGTTCTCCAGGAAATGTGCCACCATGGAACCGGATGGGACGATCCAATTCCAGAGGGGTTAAAATCACGGTGGGAGAAATGGCAAGATGACCTAGTGAAACTGGAAGGAATACACATAGCCCGCTGCTATCAACCAGCTGGCTTTGGAAAGGTAATCAAAGCAGAATTACACCACTTCTCAGATGCCAGTACTACTGGTTATGGACAATGCACTTATCTGAGACTGATGAATGAGAAAGGGGACATTCACTGCAGTCTTCTCCTGGGAAAGGCACGCGTCTCACCGTTAAAGGTAACAACTATACCCAGGTTAGAACTCACTGCAGCTGTTGTCTCAGTCACAGTCAGTAATATGCTTAAAGAAGAATTAGGCTACTCTGATGTAGAGGAATTCTATTGGACGGACTCAAAAGTGGTCTTAGGCTATGTTAATAATGATGCCCGCCGTTTTCACACCTTTGTAGCTAATAGGGTGCAGAAAATCCGTCAAGCCTCAGACCCCAAACAGTGGTTTTACATACCCACTGCTGACAACCCAGCCGACTGTGCTTCAAGGGGGGCAACAGTGGACGAGTTGCTTTCCTCAGATTGGTTCACTGGCCCTAGCTTCCTGTGGGAAAGGGAAATAGAAATGCCAGAGGTGCCATTAGAGTTACCTGTTGGTGACCCGGAAGTTAGAAAGGCTCAGACTTTTCAGACAGAGACCTCAGAACAATTTAATCTTGTGGACAGACTCTGTAAGTTCTCATCTTGGTCTCAGGCTGTTAGGGCAGTAGCGCGTCTGATGCGGCGTGCGAGAAAAGACAAGTCAAGTGCCCTCTCTACTGTGAGTGAAAGACAAAGTGCAGAGCGATTCATCATCAAACAGCTGCAGAACCAAGCATACAGAGAAGAGATCAACTTACTGAGCAACGGACATCAGCTACCAAGGCATAACAAGCTGTATTCACTTGATGTTTTCCTGGATACAGAGGGTGTGCTCAAGGTGGGAGGTAGGCTCAGCCGCTCATCTTTCCCTACTCCATTCAAACACCCCACTGTCTTGCCTAAAGGACAGCATGTGACAAGACTCATCATTGCCCATTTTCATGAAAGAGTGAAGCATCAGGGTAAAGGCTTCACAATCAACGAGATCAGGTCTAATGGCTTTTGGATCTGTGGATTGAGCAGAGCAGTCGCAACATGCATCAGACAGTGTGTCACTTGTCGACGGCTGAGAAGGCCCGTCGAAGGCCAAAGAATGAGTGACCTTCCAGTGGAACGAACAGAACCCTCGCCACCGTTCACGTACTGTGGCATGGACTGTTTTGGTCCATTTTGGACTAAACAAGGGAGAAAACAACAAAAGAGGTATGGGCTGCTTTTCACCTGCTTTTGCTCTAGAGCAATTCACATTGAGATGTTGGAGGATATGTCTACAGACACGTTTATTAATGGACTGAGATGCTTTATTGCATTAAGAGGTGCTGTAAGACAGATTAAATGTGATCAAGGCACTAATTTTGTGGGTGCAAAGAATGAACTGAATGCTGCACTACAAGAATTGGACATGGACAGATTGAATGCATTTCTCACAGACAAACAGTGTGAGTTTGTGTTGAATGCACCTCATGCCAGCCATGCAGGAGGTGTATGGGAACGGCAGATTAGAACTGTTCGAAGCGTCCTGAACGCCACTCTGCTGCTTTCCCCTGGTAGGCTTAGTGATGCATCTTTGCGCACTTTTCTTTATGAGACTATGGCCATAGTAAACAGTCGCCCACTCACTGTTGATACTCTAAACAGTCCCAATAGTTTAGAGCCACTTACTCCCAACCACCTGATCACGATGAAATCCACTGCTGCCTTGCCCCCTCCTGGCAACTTTGAAAGAACGGATCTTTATGGCAGCAAGAGGTGGCGTCAGGTGCAGTACCTGACAGAGCAGTTTTGGAGTAGATGGAGAAAGGAGTACATACACAACATCACAGCGAGGCAGTGCTGGCATAGCACTAAAAGGAACTTACAAGTTGGCGATGTAGTTATGGACACTGAGGACACTTTACCTAGGAGCCAATGGAGACTTGGGAGAGTCTCGGAAATCATCAAAGGCCAAGATGGACTTGTGAGACGGGCCAAAATCCTGCTTGGAGAAAGAGAGCTGAATGATAAGGGAGAGCGCACCAGTAAACTTTCCTTAGTGGAGCGCCCCGTTCAGAAACTAGTGTTGTTGCTTGAAACTGATTAAGCTCAATGCAGTTATGAGATGTGATATAGTTATTGTGTGATGTATTGTAAATGTTAAAGGGTTATTTTCTATATGGAAATTATGTGTTTTAAGGTTTCCATTTGGTATAAAACACTATAATTTGGTGGGAGTGTAAATAACCACCTAAAGGGTTTATTATTTTAGGTGAATTTATCTGATTGATGTTTCAGGTATTTTGTTTTTGGACATTGATATTCTGTTTTCTTATAGCATGCATTTTGTAAGGTAAAGAGGCTTTATGCCATCCTATGCATTTAAGACAGAAAGGAAGCTGTATTTTGATAAGGCCATAAGGTGGCGCTCTGTTTTATGTTACGTTTGCCAGTGAAATCGTCAGTAAGGCTACAGCGCCCATGAGAGAAGGTCATATTGCTTAGCCTGTGCATAAAGTTTCAGTTTAATGGACCCGTAATGAGGCACAAGCTCTTACGGTGGTCGGAGTTTATAAGAGATAGTAGTTTTGCAGGAATTTACATGTACTGTCATGTTCAAAGAGCAAATTAAAAAGTAAACTTCACCAGCAGTCAAGATCATTGCCGTCACAAATTACGGGGACCAGTACAGTAGGAAAAAAGGTAGTAAATGGTAGTAAATTCAGCACCAGGATTCCTGTATATACCCTGACTCTACAAGACTCTTTAGTGCAAACATACAGTACTTCACTGGCAGCAGTTTTTCCAGAAGCCTTGTATTTTTTACAGACCTATGTTGAATTTTTATTTTTTTTATACAGCATATTCCATTGTAAGCTGAGATACAGTGCGCTGTAAATAGAACTTAATTCTATTGGTTGGATGAGCATTGCATTTCCCAGTATTTCCTTATGTCATGCTTTACATTTCTATTGATGATGGCAGAAACCATCATGCAGATGAAATTTTAGCTAAATTGTCATTCACCACATGGCTATGTTACAATGCTGAACTACATTTAATATAGCCATTTGACTTCTATCAGTCAAATGCCATATTTAATAGTGATTCACAATAAAGACACAAGTGGTTCAATAGTCATTCAATTAGTTTGCAGTAACAATACTGGGAAGTATGGGTGTAGAACCAATTCTGGGCCCCATGCTAAAGCAGTGAGCATGGGTTCACGCCATGGAGGTATTAATAAACCTGGAGAAGTCCCGCCTCCCATTCATTCCAATGTGTAATGCGAGGCTAGTGAATTAATCCAAAATTGAACAAAATTTTCAGTTGTCAAGATGGCGTTTCATGGAGCTCACTTCCGACTCCATTTCATTAGGCCAATGAGGGCCCATGTTACTAATGGAGATGAGCTACATATGGCAAGTCTGGGCATGCCCACAAAAGTTTGTGCACAGGAAGCTCGTTCACATGAGCTGAAAGTGTAGCATTAACCAATCAGCATATGTCAAATGGAGTCGGATATGATGTAATTTCTGGAAAATGGCGACGAGGAAGTGAAATGCTAATTGGCAAAGCTGACCGGCCAAATCCTGACCCCCTGGTTCACCCTCACCATCTGGAATACAATTCCAGTCCTCTTGGAGCCCTCTAACTCAGTTCACGGAGACTGCATTGCGCTCCAATGATTTCTCCCAGTAAACTGCTGTATTACATGAATACAGTACTGTTGAGATTTTTACAGCAAAGGCTTACTATGTGAATGCAGTATAGCCTGCTGTTGAGATTTGACCAGAAATTTACAGCAAGGGCTTACAGGATATGTCATGGCAGTCATGCTGCTTATTGCGATCACTCTGGTTGTCATTATTGTTGTTTCAGATAATCAGGACATGTCTCAGGAGATGAAAATTGTGCTTTTGGGGAAAACTGGATCTGGCAAGAGTGCCACTGGCAACACCATCCTTGGAGAGCGCTTGTTCATCGATGAAGAAAGTGGCGAGTCTGTAACCATAGCATGCAGCAGAGAGAGCAGACAGCATCTGGAAAGATACATCTCAGTCATCGACACTCCAGGGATCTTTGACACTAAAATGACAGATCAGCAACTGAAGGATGAGATTGATAAATGCATGGTGTTTTCCTTGCCTGGTCCCCACGCCTTCCTACTAGTTATGAGACTCGGGATAAGAATAACAGACGAAGAATGTAACGCTGTCCAGTGGATCAAAGATAACTTTGGGGAAGGTGCTTTTAGATACACCATCATCTTATTCACGTTTAAAGATCAGCTGCGTATGCCTGTGGAGAGATACATCAACACCAGCTCTAAGCTGAAGGAGATTGTGAACATGTGTGAGAATGGATATGTAGTCTTCAACAACAGGGTAGAAAATGACACGTCTCAGGTCAAAAGGCTGCTGGAGAAAATAGATGAGATGGTGGAATGTAACAAAGGGGTTTACACCAGTGAGCTGTTCAGTGAAGCTCAGAAAAGGCAACAGGCCAGGAAGAGAGATGAAAACATATCAGGTGTTCTCACCACAGTGGGAACTCTAGCTATAGGAGCTGCAGGTGGTCTAGCTGTAGTAGCCGGTCCAGCCGCTGGATTTGTGGCAGCTGCTGAGGAGTTTGTAGTTCCTGCTGCAGTGACTGGAGCTGCAGGTGCTACCTCCACGCTGGCTGGCTGGCTCTGGAAGCCTAAGTAACAAGATCATCCATGATAGGCTACTGTTTTCAGCTATGCAATTAATCCATGCAATGTGTTAGGCCACCATACTTAGATTTATGTTTACTCACATCCCTCAGAGCAAGAGGTGTGCAAAAAGTAATAAATCAATAGGAGTGTATTGTAAAGCGATGCATAAGGATGATCTTTCAATTTTTTTTTGTTTAATAATAAAGTTTTAACATACCACTTTATTTTAATTAATGTGTGGTGCTAAACGAGAGAGAGCGAGAGAGAGATAAGGTCAATGAATGTGCAAAGTTATAGCATACACACCTGCTACACAGCTGTATCTTCCAAAAGCCTTATGGTCAGTAATTCCTTCAATCCTTGACTTAGTTTGCCTCAAATTCCTTTTATCATGTTAGTCTCTGGTTATTCTTGAGCAGGGGTGAGCAATTATTTTGTCCAAATTGGGTTTAACGGGCCGGGTGTTGACAATCAACTGGTTGATGGGGATTGATGCCGCTAAATTAGCAAGTCTCAAACCAGTAATGCATGCAGGGTTAAAAGGGAGGATATATAATGAATATCTAATGACTCATCAGGTATTAGCATGAATTCATTGTTTATCATTAATGACCTCCTGCTGAAATAGCAGATGATCTTAAGCATTAATTACTCTGGGTACATCATCATGAGTCATGACTAATTACACATGATCATGATGTTTTTGTTCAAAAGAATTTGATATAATTTGATATAATAAAAGTACTTATTTGGCCTACTTTGGCCTAGTATCTCATATCTATCCCATACGTCAACTAAATTTGACCAATTTAACCATGTCAACACTTTAGTTGAGGGGGCACAAATATGATGAATTCATCATGATCATGCTAATTAATCATGACTCATGCTAATTAATCATGACTCATGATGATGTACCCAGAGTAACTAATACTTAAAATCATGTGCTATTTCAGCAGGAGGTCATTAATGACAAACAATGAATTCATGTTAATTCCTGCTAACTCATGAGACTTTCAGAGATGTAGTAGGCTAATGCATGAATCATGAATTTATCATGGATGATTTTATGCATAGATTCATGATAATTCA
>JAODXP020000016.1:402248-407248 GCA_027497455.2 Sardinella longiceps | reverse complement strand
GGTGCTCTACCTGACTCAGAGGTAATTATTAGACTACAGGTGCTCTACCTGACTCAAAGGTAATTATTAGACTACAGGTGCTCTACCTGACTCAGAGGTAATTATTAGACTACAGGTGCTCTACCTGACTCAAAGGTAATTATTAGACTACAGGTGCTCTACCTGACTCAGAGGTAATTATTAGACTACAGGTGTTCTACCTGACTCAAAGGTAATTATTAGACTACAGGTGCTCTACCTGACTCAGAGGTAATTATTAGACTACAGGTGTTCTACCTGACTCAAAGGTAATTAATGGACTACAGGTGTTCTACCTGTCTCAGAGGTAATTAATGGACTACAGGTGTTCTACCTGACTCAAAGGTAATTATTAGACTACAGGTGCTCTACCTGACTCAAAGGTAATTAATGGACTACAGGTGTGCTACCTGACTCAAAGGTAATTAATAGACTACAGGTGCTCTACCTGACTCAAAGGTAATTATTAGACTACAGGTGCTCTACCTGACTCAGAGGTAATTAATAGACTACAGGTGCTCTACCTGACTCAAAGGTAATTAATAGACTACAGGTGCTCTACCTGACTCAAAGGTAATTAATAGACTACAGGTGCTCTACCTGACTCAAAGGTAATTATTAGACTACAGGTGCTCTACCTGACTCAGAGGTAATTATTAGACTACAGGTGCTCTACCTGACTCAAAGGTAATTATTAGACTACAGGTGCTCTACCTGACTCAGAGGTAATTAATAGACTACAGGTGCTCTACCTGACTCAAAGGTAATTATTAGACTACAGGTGCTCTACCTGACTCAGAGGTAATTATTAGACTACAGGTGCTCTACCTGACTCAAAGGTAATTATTAGACTACAGGTGCTCTACCTGACTCAAAGGTAATTATTAGACTACAGGTGCTCTACCTGACTCAGAGGTAATTATTAGACTACAGGTGCTCTACCTGACTCAGAGGTAATTATTAGACTACAGGTGTTCTACCTGACTCAAAGGTAATTATTAGACTACAGGTGCTCTACCTGACTCAAAGGTAATTATTAGACTACAGGTGTTCTACCTGACTCAAAGGTAATTATTAGACTACAGGTGCTCTACCTGTCTCAGAGGTAATTAATGGACTACAGGTGTTCTACCTGACTCAAAGGTAATTATTAGACTACAGGTGCTCTACCTGACTCAAAGGTAATTATTAGACTACAGGTGCTCTACCTGACTCAAAGGTAATTAATGGACTACAGGTGTGCTACCTGACTCAAAGGTAATTGAGCCCAGCACTGCTGCTGTAATGTCATGGACTGCACACTACACACTGCTCTGCACAGATGACTATAGAAGTATAGTACTGTATGAGTAGTACTGCATGTAGGAGGCATTTTGGGAAACAGTGTGTGTGTGTGTGTGTGTGTGTGTGTGTGTGTGTGTGTGTGTGTGTGTGTGTGTTGGAGCCGTGTATTACTGTGTGTTTGTGTATGTATGCGAGTGTAGTGTGTGTGTGTGTGTGTGTGTGTGTGTGTGTGTGTGTATGTACAGTATGTGTGTATGTACTGTATGTATGTAGAGTGAGTCCTTTGCATGTTCAAATCCATGACTATCCAGGACTACTTTAGCTTGAAATCCCATTAATGATTCTCACATGTGTGTGTATTGTGTGAGATGATGTCTAAGATGAGTTATATCATATAAACTAATCAAAATAATATCAATTAAAAAATATATAATAATACATTATGAATGTATCCAGCTGCTCTTGTCAAATCTGTTTTTTCTCTCTCTCATTGAAAGCCATCATCTCTGATATTACTCAACTATTAGTTAGGTCCAATACTGTTGTCTTTTGGTGATGTTTATGTGTTTGTGTGTTTATGCCATTGTTTATGTGTTTGTGTGTTTATGCCGTTGTTTGTGTGTTTATTTGTTTGTCTTTTGTACTTTATGGTGTGTGAACTAGCAGAAGAACTGTGAGAATATTCACCCTCTCATAATATTCACCCTCTCATGTCATTCACTCTCTCATGTTATTCATGCGGTCATGTTATTTATACTCTCATGTCATGCTGAACGGATGTTTTCTAAATGAAGGAAAAAATAAAAGAATCTCTCAATGTGTCAATGACTCTCTCTCTCTCTCTCTCTCTCTCTCTCTCTCTCTCTCTCTCTCTCTCTCTCTCTCTCTCACTCTCTCTTTCTCTCTCTCTCTCTCTCTCTCTCTCTTTCTCTCTCTCTCTTCCCATCTCACTCACTCTCTCTCTCTCTCTCTCTCTCTCTCTCTCACACTCTCTATCTCTCTCTCATCTCATCTCTCTCTCTCTCTCACACTCTCTCGTGCTCTCTCTCGCATCTCTCTCTCATTCTCTCTCTCTATTCCATCTCACTCACTATCTCTCTCTCTCTCTCTGTTTCACGCACATACACATACACACACGCACATATTCACGGAAATGACTCACAGATTAGTAGTGCATGCCTTTCTCTCTCTCTCTCTCTCTCTCTCTCTCTCTCTCTCTCTCTCACTCTCTCTTTCTCTCTCTCTCCATCTCTCTCTCTTTCTCTCTCTTCCCATCTCACTCACTCTCTCTCTCTCTCTCTCTCTTTCACGCACACACGCACACACACACGGGAAGGACTCACAGATTAGTGTGTATGCCTTTTCCATCTTATCCACACACACACACACACACACACACACAAGAGGGACAGATATATTCGTGCATGCCTTCTGCATCTTATCCACACACACACGCACACACTCACACACACACACACACACACACACACACACACACACACACACACACACACAGGGGAGGGAGGGACCGATAGCCAAACTGAGACTATTAACCTTGAGTGATTTGGAATTCACACATGATATGTGTGATTCATCCACAACGAAAAAAAAACATTCGACAAATTCTCTCTCTCTCTCACACACAAGCACACACACACACACACACACACACACACACACACACACACTGTACACACAGACACACACATACTGTACACACACACACACACACACACACACTCACATACAGTACATACAGACACACACAAAGATACACATACATACATACTCTCTCACACACACACACAAAGATACACATACATACATACTCTCTCTCTCACACACACACACACACACACACACAAAGATACACATACATACATACTCTCTCTCTCACACACACACACACACACAAAGATACACATACATACATACTCTCTCTCTCTCACACACACACACACACACACACACACACACACACGGCCTAATTCTGTGGTGGTGGAGGAGCAGGCAGAGTGTTGTGGTACCAAGTGCTGCTCTAATCCACCCAGAGAAATAGGGCACACACACACACACACACACACACAAAGACACACACACACACTCTATACACATACACACACACACACACACACTCTATACACACACACACATACACACACACACACACAGCAGACAGACTTCAAACACACACACACAGCTGACAGAGACTTCACACACACACATACACACACATACACTATACACACACATACACACACACAGCGGACAGAGACTTCACACACACTATACACACACAGCAGACAGAGACTTCACACACACACACTATACACACAGCAGACAGAGACTTCACACACACACACACTATACACACACAGCAGACAGACTTCACACACACACACATACACACACAGCTGACAGAGACTTCACACACACTATACACACACAGCTGACAGAGACTTCATACACACACACTATACACGCACAGCAGACAGAGACTTCATACACACACACTGCGCTGCAGACAGATGCTTCACGCACACACACTATACACACATACACACACATGCTCACTATACACACACACATGCACACTATCCATATACACTCTATACATTGCACACACACAATAAACACACACATCATACACACATTAACACACACACTCACATCCCAGCAAACACGGAACGTTATGGGAACCTTAACTAACGTTCCCTCCTGGTTCTCCTATGGTTATTTTAAGAACGTTATTATATTTTGGTTCGGAGAACGTTAAAACTCTAATGTTACAGTGTGGTAACTTTGTGACCGTCCGAAAACGTTCCCTCGGTTATTTTTTTAAATTGTATTTACATTACAATCTGATAGATATTATGTGTAAATTATCAATAAACAACTTGATTTTGACTGTTTATGATAATAAATTTAGGCTATCTTGATTTTATGACTCGCAATTAGTGATGTATCAGAGCTAAGTTTTTTTTTTTTTTTTCTTACAATTAACAATATTGTGGTCCAGCGGTAATGCACCTGCCAGTGGCGTGGGAGACTGGGGTTCGAATCCTGGTCAATTCATATACTGTTATTGTGTTTATTATTAATATTTTTCTCACAAAATGTCACGTTAGGATAACGTTGCGGGAACGTTTGCCTAACCAGAAATGCTAACCAACAGCTAACGTTCTAGTTCCGTTTAAAAAACTTTCCTGGTGCCCCTTCAGACAACCAAAGCTACTTTCAGGGAACGTTCCCATACCCGACAGAAAACCTTCCCGGAACGTTCCCGGAACTAAAAAATATTACTGGGGATGCTCATATTCACACACATATACACACACATACACTCACACATACACACACATACACTCACACATATACAGGGACACACAGATACACGTGTGGGAGTAAGTTAGTGTGTGTATGCATGTGTGTGTTTGAGCTTAAGACTGTACGTGTGTGTGTGTGTGTGTGTGTGTGTATGCATGTGTGTGTTTGAGCTTAAGACTGTACGTGTGTGTGTGTGTGTGTGAGAGAGAGAGAGATAGAGAGAGACCGCACTTGTATATGTATGTGAGCGTGTGTGTGTGTGTGTGTGTGTGTGTGTGTGTGTGCATTGGGAGGGGGGCTGTGTTGGGGTGTACACACATACATACACACACACACACACACACACACACACACTCTAACCTATGTCCGGG
>JAODXP020000016.1:382248-387248 GCA_027497455.2 Sardinella longiceps | reverse complement strand
GGAATTCGGTTGTACATAAACAGGTATGGGATGCCACATCTGGAACTGATATTGCGTCAGTGATTGTATTGGTTTGGCGGCTGAGGTCTGCACTCTGAGCTCTGCCCCATTGCAACCATCCTCTGTTACAGCCATTACTCTCTAAGGGAGAAACTATTGAGGCTGTCACTAACTACAAACATCCCCTGTTACAGTCATTACTCTAAGGGAGAAACTATTGAGGCTGTCACTAACTACAAACATCTTGGCATTGTGTTTGATAACAAACTGAAATGGGCCTCTTGGACTGATCTTTTGCACACCAAGTCACAACAACGCATGTACTTTTTTAAGAAGTTACTTGTTTTTGCATAATGTCAACAACAGAATGCCCCAGATGTTTTACAATGCTTTTATTGAGAGTGTTCTGACCTACTGTGTTATTGATCAGCAGGTTTGGCAATGCCACAGAGTCACAGACAAAGTCAGTAAGGAGGTCAGTTACTGTATAATACCAATAATAGATAGATAGATAGATAGATAGATATATGGATAGATAGATATATGGATAGATAGATGGATGGATGGATGGATGATAGATAGATAGATAGATAGATAGATAGATAGATAGATGGATAGATAAATAGATAGATGGATAGATGATAT
Source organism: Sardinella longiceps (assembly GCA_027497455.2). Lineage (NCBI taxonomy): Eukaryota > Metazoa > Chordata > Actinopteri > Clupeiformes > Clupeidae > Sardinella > Sardinella longiceps. Next base: position 386,603 of record JAODXP020000016.1, on the reverse strand, counting down.
GTATTCTGTATATATATATAGATAGATACATACCCCATGTATAGATAGATAGATATATAGCCTAGATAGATAGATAGATAGATAGATAGATAGATAGATAGATAGATAGATAAATAGATAGATGGATAGATGATATGTATTCTGTATATATATATAGATAGATACATACCCCATGTATAGATAGATAGATATATAGCCTAGATAGATAGATAGATAGATAGATAGATAGATAGATAGATAGATACTTATTTATGCAGGTAGGCTGCACTATCTTACTGCACTAGATAGCCTAGTATACAGAAGCACATTTAGACTATTTATGAAGAAGTCATTGCCTGTGATTATTCACCGTCAGGTATAAAGATGAAATGATAAAAGTGTTTCACTAGTAAGGGAGGAGTAATGATGGACTGATAGAAGGGTTTAAAGGAGGAACAAGGATGGACTGATACAAGTCCCTCACTAGTAAGGGAGGAATAATGATGGACTGACAAGTCCCTCACTAGTAAAAAAGAGGAATAATGATGGACTGATAAAGTCCACTATAAAAGAGGAATAATGATGAACTGATAGAAGTCCCTCACTAGTAAAAGAGGAATAATGATGGACTGATAAAAGCGAAGGAGAAATAAGTCCTAAGATTTCTGTCTTCCTGAGAAGCTAAGCAGGCGGGTTTGTTTATGAGCTCCGTCACACTTCCGCAGTGTTTCGCTCATAGCTGTGCGTCGCCTCGTGCTTGAGCGAGCGGCTGATCCTCACACGCGCTGGATCGCCCTCTGCTATTGGGAGTGCGCGCGCCAAGCCAATCCCGTGCGCATGAGCAGCGGCTCCGTGCCTGGTCTCGGGAGCGCGCGGGCGGCGGTCAGCTGACAGGCAGCAGTTCCACACCGTCTGTGTCACAACAAACCCTCGCGCTAAGCGAAAGCCCCGTGCAGCCTCGAGCCGCCGGTGGACTGGCCTGCGTTACCTCGGGGCGCCAGCTCGCGACCCAAACTCGGTTTCAGCGACAATTAGCGACATGGCGGCAGAGATCCAAGCCCGCGAGGCCCAGGCGCGGAAGCCCGTGCTGCTCAGCAAGATTGAAACACCGCAAGAGCTCGTGAATGCGGCCGTCATCATCCCCAAAGAAGACGGAGTCATCAGCGTGTCCGACGACAGGTAACGTTAACGTGTGTGTGTGTGTGTGTGTGTGTGTGTGTGTGGGGGGGGGGGGGGGGGCAGTACAGGTAGGCTCGGCAGCGGGGAAGGACAGACCGGGGCAGGTGTTGGGGTCGCGGGAAATTAACGTTACCGTTAAGTTAGTTCCCTTATTTATTTACCGCCATCGTTGCTCAGAATACAGAAAACATCGCCAGCAGCTCGAGACACAGCAGAAGAGCTCGCGACCTAGTGTGGGTGGCGTCGTATCCGCGCGCGTGCATCAGGGCGCAGCTCTGCTGATCAAAGCGTTACTCTCTCTCTCTCTCTCTCTCTCTCTCTCTCTCTCTCTCTCTCTCTCTCACTCACTCACTCACTCACTCACTCACACACACACACACACACACACACACACACACACACACACACACAGTCATGTGACAGCAGTGGTGCGGAATGAGAATAGCTGTTTAGTGAGTCTCAGAGAGAGAAAGAGAGAAGTCAATAGTTGTCTGTCTGTGTGGCAGTGGAGGAGAGGGAAATCTGTAGGAGTGTGTGTGTGTGTGTGTGTGTGTGTGTGTGTGTGTGTGTGTCTCTCTCTCTCTCTCTCTCTCTCTCTCTCTCTCTCTCTCTCTCTGTGTGTGTGTGTGTGTGTGTATGTATGTGTTGAATAGATATAAGTCAGCTTGATGTTGCAGCACTGATTGAGTTCTGATTGTAAATGTAGAGTTCCAAGTAGAGGTTGTGAGTGTGTGTTGTGTTGTGTTGTGAGTGTGTGTTGTGTTGTGTTGTGTTGTGAGTGTGTGTTTTTAGGTTTTTTAGGTACATTTAGGCCTACAGCATATTTGCATGTAGACCCATATTTACATTCAGACCCATATTTACATTTAGACCTATATTATATTTATCAGATCATTTAGAGCTATATTTGCATTTAGACCTATATTATATTTATCAGATGCTTTTATCCAAAGAGACACTTCAATTTCACAAGAGATTTATGCCAACTATCAGTGACATCAGGGCCAGTCAGTCACCCTGGAGCAGCCTTGGGTTATTAAGAGCCTTAGCCTGCACAAGGGCATACATAGGGTTAGGGTTTAGGGTTAGGGTATGTATATCTGGGTTAGGGTTTAGGGTTTAGGGTTAGGGTATGTATATCTGGGTTAGGGTTTAGGGTTAGGGTATGTATATCTGGGTTAGGGTTAGGGTTTATATATTAGGGTTAGGCTATGATATGTATTTAGGGTTAGGGTTTAGGGTTAGGTATGTACTAGGGTTAGGGTTATGTATATTAGGGTTAGGGTTTATATATTGGGTTAGGTATGTATATCTAGGGTTTAGGGTTAGGGTAGGGTTTAGGGTTAGGGTATTAGGGTTAGGGTATGTATATCTGGGTTAGGGTTTATATATTAGGGTTAGGGTTTATATATTAGGGTCATTCCATGTCAAATCACCCAATGGGTTAAACCCCACCCCCTCAGAAATTGATGAAATTTGGTGTACAGGATCACCACACCTGAACATTTAATACTTGAAAATTTCAGCTCAGCGGGTTTCTAAGATGCCAGGTCCAATTTTCAGATTTTTGCCACAAATGGGCTGACCAGCCCACATTGACATTACCGTAATTTGCTTATTTCTGGGTCAAATTCAATAATCTTGGTGTCGTTTGAAAGCTAAGACCCCCAGGAATCTGATTATATGATTACTTTTTATGATTAGACCCATTTTGACTAAATGACCCTTTAGCCTTTACTTTGGACCTGAATGGAGCAGGAATGTTCAGGTGTGATGATCCTTTACACCGAATTTCACCAATTTCTGAGAGGGTCAGGTTTAAAATCCCCCAAATTTTGGGTGATTTGACATGGAATGACCCATTAGGATTAGGGTTTAGGGTTAAGGTTTATATATTAGGGTTAGGCTATATATATTAGGGTTAGGGTATGTATATCTGGGTTAGGGTTTATATACTAGGGTTAGGGTATGTATATATATATATATATTAGGGTTATTAAGAGCCTTAGCCTGCACAAGGGCCTACATAGGGTTAAGGTTTATATATTAGGGTTAGGGTTTATATATTAGGGTTAGGGTTTATTTATTAGGGTTATTGCAGTTTTTCTCAGTCACTTTGGTACATTTCTTAGATCAGAATTGAAATCCTCTAAACTACTTGGTCAATCTTCACATCATTGTGTCACTTGTGCACATCAATCAAAACAGCAGCTTCTCATTGCTTTCATTGTGTCACTTGTGCACATCAATCAAAACAGCAGCTTCTCATTGCTTTCATTGTGTCACTTGTGCACATCAATCAAAACAGCAGCTTCTCATTGCTTTCATTGTGTCACTTGTGCACATCAAAACAGCAGTTTCTCATTTGTTTCAGCAAGTTGTAAATGCATTGGTACATCCATGCAAAATATTGTGCACAATTCTATGTTGAATTGTCTCACACCCCATAACATTTAGGCATTGGTTCATTGTATAAGTCTGTATGCAAAATGGTTGAACATGTTGACAAACTATATCAAGGACAGAAGCATATATTTATAATCAAGATAAAGCCTGTAAGCAATGTGTAGCCTGTAAGCAATGTGTAGGAAGACTGAATTGCAATTTCTATAGCACTCCATTTATGTTTTTTTCCCATAGGAGACTTTCTTATGTTCACATTTAGCTTTTTATGTTAGTGCTGTAGTGTTGTCTTTTCCTTTCTGTTGCGCAATGGCATGCTTTGTCAACAAATTGCTATTCAAACAGTAGCAGCATAATTTTTAATCTTCTCCCGTCCCTTCAAACAATCTCTCGCATACACCTAGCTGTCATTTACAACTTACAATACATTCGCCAAAATGTGATAGCTTATATAAGGTTTATAGCCTAACCATAGTTTACATCAGAACAGTCCTCACGTGTGCACTGTTACAACACATCCAAGCAATTTGACTGTTTTGTCCACACATGATGACACAAGAACTTGTCCTTCTGGCTTGACATGTTCATTGACACTAAATATTTCATTTTGAGGGACCAATTAAGGATTTTGAGCTGGAGACTTGCTTTTGCAGGCAATCCATGGTGTTTTGCCATTTGTCCAAATTGTTTTGAGAAACGCACTTACTATTTTGCAAATAGTAAAGATGATTTTAGAATTGTACCAAAGCGACTGATACAAACTGTAAGCGCCAAAGCCTTGCTCAAGGGCACGA